>JAJTUV010004842.1:0-13043 GCA_021653895.1 Mastomys natalensis
AACAAAAGTATTGCATTATATTCAGTGTCTCAGAGGGACATTAATTGACAGCTTTTTGCAATCACTTTCTTATTTTTTTTTCAAGTCGTGTTAAATAAAAAAAATGGCTCGGTAATTTGGGAAACATTACATTTTGTTATAGTAAAATTACAACTGAATGCAGTCTAGTTTAAAAGGCGTACAAAAATCTTCCCAAGACACAAAATGCCCCGGTGTAAAGCTTCAGAGGTTTTATTATTTGTACATTATTTTCTAAAAGTGTTTTAAGGTAGACATACCTACTTAAATTGTTTGTGACAATTTGTTCTATTCATCATAATGTTGCATCTATCAAAACTAAAACAACGCAATTAAGAAGTTTGAATAAATTTAAGTGATAAAAATTCAGAAGCACAAAATATTGACCATTTTCTATACAGTTTTCAAGGTGTTTCATTGAATAGCAAAGCAAAATTCTCAATATTTTAGGAGTACCTTGTTCACAGAATATTGAAAATATGAAGGGAATTTTTCTATTACCGGTTTACATTTGTGTTCTTCACCCAAGGTGAACTGCACAATGGGAGTCAGGCTTAGAGGAGATGTTTAGCAGTTTGGTTAGCATATTGCAAATAAACAATGAGAAGATCCACCCCTTTAGACATAAAAAGATTTTTGCTTTCCTGAAAAAATAACAATGTCAATTATTAAATAATTTTATTTACTCTTTGTAAATTTCATACACGTATAAAGTGTAATTTTAAACATAGTCATCCCTCACACTACTTTCCTCTAGCTCGACCCCGGGATCCCCAACAAATCCTGAACCTAATTCATGTCCTTTATAAAGCATATTTTTTAGCCAACTGGGAATTCAATAAGTACAGCCCATAAGTGCCCTTTGTGTGGAGCCACCCCCTGGAGCATTGGTAGCTTACCTATGCCTCACTTTCAAAGAATGACTCACCCCACCATAGAAACCATTAATTGTCAATAGCTCCTCAGCCAGGGGTAAAGCTGTGGGAGGACCTTTCCATCCACATTGGAACTTTGGATATCTTGATTTTGTTTGAGTGTTTGTAGGAAATCAAACTGCTAAAGAGGTTATGCATTATAAGTCTTTGCATGCCAGAATCAATTTCCCCTGCTCTCTGTATCCTCCAGGCACCTACATTCTTTCTGTTCCCCCTTTCATGTTACTCCATGACATTTGGTTGAAGCTGGGAAATACAGCTAGTTCATCTATTCACTCATTATTTGTCTGAGCATCATACCAGTTATAAAATCTCTACTTCAACCAAACAACCTGCTGCTCAAAGAAGTTCCTTTGAACAAAAGTTGACAGCAGGACAAATCTTTGGGTATATAAATGAACATGTTAAATTCTGTTTTACCTTTTTTTTTAAATTTCTGGCAATTGCAATTTTTGTCTTAAAAGAAAAGAAGGCACACGATACCACATAACAGATTACTTTCATAATGATCAAAGAGTAACAACACCCAAGCATGCCTATTGAATAAATGTCTAAGATTTCTTCCTTAAGCACTAGTATCAATCAATGAGTAATGTCATTCACGAAGAGTTTTGATATACAGAAGCGATAGTTATGAGGGTACCTCCTGTGTGCTACACATTCAGGTATGCTCCTTTTAATGTTTTCCTTTTTACCATAGTATGTGCCATTTACGACAAATCCCATATCACAAAAAGAAAATTGAGTGACTTCTCAATCAATTGGTCACAAATTATACATCCATTCTTTGTTAGAATTTGAGCACAATCCAAGCTTGTATGTTGAAACCTCTTTGTTCTTAATGTTTTTGATTTCTTTTCCCAAAAAGTCTGACCACTGTTTGAAATATGTTTGTTTCCACAACCATAAAATTATCTAAAGATTAATATAAATACTTACTTTGATGATAATTTTGATTTAAAAAAAAATGGCTTGTGGAAAACTCTTGCAAATTAGATACAAGTCACACCCTAATATTTCTAAAAATCACTTTTGTGTACTTTTTCTAGCTAAAAATCTTCAAAAAACTTATAAAAACCATTATTATTTACACCGGTCCTCACACTCATTGACAATGTACTTTTGAGGTGTCCACATGGCTGCAATGTGTTTTCTTGGGGAAAAGGGCAAGAGTGTTTCTTTTCAAAGAGCTATAAGCAATTTCTAATTTTCCTTGCCCCACCTTCTAAAAATTGGAATATATAACTTACACAACATAAGGGAAAGGCTTTAGTTAGATTTTGTTTTTATTTTTTTCCCCATACCATTTTTTGCAGTAGAAGAGAAAAAGTAAAAGTGAATACTCAGCGATGCTCCCATTCCTAAATTTATTGGAATTTTATTGTAAAAGATTTATTTTGTCTAATTTGTGTGTGCCTGTTTTCTGTGTAATATGTGTGTGTTTGTGTTGTGTGTATGTGTTTTTTGATAGGGAAAATGTGTACATGTGTCCCAAAAGATACTAGTAGAGAGCATTGGACCTCCTGGATCTTTGATACTGTGTATCTGCCGCATGGGGGTTTTGAGAATTCAAACATGGGTTTTTCATGAGGAGTGACAAGTACTTTTAACCACAAATTTAAATTTTTAGCCCCAAGATATTCTTGGTAATTAAAAAGCAGTGAACTAATTTCTAGAATATTATAGATAAAAAACTCACATATCAGTGCAAAAAAAAAATAAAATTAAAATGTTAATTAAAACAATTGGAAGCATAGATGGATTTTCTGATGACAGTACCACAGACATCCCATTCACTGTTTCACTGAAACTTTGGTGAAGAGTAAGTTTCAAATATTTCTTTTCTGTCTCCCTTTTTCTTGTCTGTTTCTGTCTTTTTTTTTTTTTTGTAACTGCCTCTCTGTGTCTCTGTTCCTTCTGTCTTGTATCTCCCCCTCTGTAATTTTTGATCTATTTATCATTCTAGGATGAGGAAATAGACTGGAAATCACAGAAAGTCAGTGCTGGGGTTTTTTCATTCATTCTGACACAGAGCTATTTAAGAAAAAGAAAGGCAACCCTTTTGAAATTTCAGGTTCCATGTGAGGCAGGAAGTTTTTATCACATTTGGAATTTTTCTATTTTTCCCCCACAGAAAACCAAAACTCAACACAATTAAGAAGAATGTGTAAGTTAGGGTGGCCCAGTTTCTTATGGGACTTTCATGGGAATAGAGTAAAAAATTATGATCATTATCTATCTATCTATCTATCTATTTTCTATCTTCTATCATCTATCTTCTATATGTCTAGCTATAAAATTACATCCATTCAACATCTGTTTTAATACTGGGCTGCTACGCCAAAAAAAACACACAGTTAAAAAGACTTTATTCTTTTATTTTAAACTTTGCTTAGATACCACATATTTACTAAAACAAAGAAATTAACCCCCTTGAACTGACTGTTTGCTAAAAATTTTCCAGTTTTGAATAGGCAGTGGCAGGGGCGTACATCCTGGGGTATTACCCTGTGCAATGAGATGCAGTTTGCTCCTGGGCATTTTGAGCTCCCTGTTGCCATAGCTGCTGCTAAAAAAAAATGCCCTTTTTCTAAAAGATTTATAAATAATGAATTGCAAGTATTTTTTTTAGCTCTTTGTAGTGAAATACAATATCCAGAAGCCCCTGAGAAGAAAAAAATTCAAAGCACCAGGGAAGCAATTTGGGGCACACTTGAGTCTAGTTACAAGCAGGGCGGAAAAGTGTCTCAGTGGTGTCCATTAATGTGGCACTCTCCTGCCCCCCTCAAGAGATATAATTTCACGTTGTTAGGTTGGAAGACATATGGAAAGACAGGCTCTGAGCTTCAGATCTGCATTTGCTCCTCAATACCTTTCGGGCCGTAAATAGGAAGGATTTCCTCCCTGTACTCATTTGTATTTGCCACTCCCCCCACTTCCCAAGCGAATTTACATAAGAATTTATATAGACTTTACAAAGAGAATTTTACCACTACCTTGAAAGACCAACTTCAGTTTTTTCATTAGAGAAGCAACGTGCTAAGTTATGAGTGAGTTTTATTATGGGTCACAATAAAAGGAAAAAGGGTCAATTTTCAAGAACCCTTTTTTTCTTTAACCCCTTTTTTTCCCGAAAATTTACAAAAATAAAAAATTTTGGAAAAACAGTTTTGTTATTCAACCCTATACTGGTCACAAGAGCAAACACCCCCCCCTAAAATTAAAAACCCCAAAAAACCCGAAAAACCCCAAAATTAAAATAACAAAAAAAAGGCCCGACATCCCCAAAATAAACATTTTTTTGGGGAGCTCCCCCAAAAAAAATAAATTAATATTATATTTTTTTGTATAAGCAAAAATAGGGACTATTTTTTAAAATTTTAAAAAAAGTTGTACAGCTATTTTAAGGGAAAATTAGAAAAAAATCAAAATTTCTTAAATAACGATGTTTTTTATTTTTTACTCAAAAACCCAAATTTTAAAATTGTCTAAAAAAATTTAAATTTTTTTTCATTTTTCTCGGGGGTCTGAGTCTCCCCGCGGGAAAATTTTTGTCTTTTTGTCCATCCCCCAAAAAAAACATGATTGAAAGGGGGTTTACCGGACAGCAGATGAAATCACAAAAAGCTTCCATGACTATTCTCAGCGGGCAAAAAATTTAAAACCAAACCCAAAAAAAGGGGGTCACAGGCCCATCGTCATATTTTTAAAAGGAGTTGTCTTCCTCCCCCGGTCAGAAAAAAGGGCCCCGAAAAGGCTTTTGGGGCAGCAAAAATTTGGAAAAAAATAAATCAAAACCCCCTCAGATTTTTTTTTCCCCCTTTTTTCTGTTTTTCTTTTCAAACTTTTTTATCAAAAATTTTTTAGAAAATAAATTTTAAAATTTTTTTTTCTTCCCCTAAGAAAAAAGGGCCCCCCCCAAAAACCCCTTTGGTTTTTTTTTTGGGAGAAAAGGAAAAAGGTTTTTTTATTGCAATTTTATTTTTGGGAAGGGTGGGGTTTTTTAGATTTTTTCTGCTGTGAAAAAATCCCCTAACCCCAAAGGGGAACTTTTAAAAAAAGGGCAACTTTTTTAAAGGGGGGTTTTAATTACAGGTTCAGAAAATTTATTCAAAATCCAAAAGGGGGGTAGCCTGTCAGAAAAAAGGCCCGGCATAACCCCCGGGGGGCGAAAATTTTTACTAATTTCCCCTTTTAAAAGTTGCAGAAGACTCCCTTTCCCCCGGGGAGTTGGATAATACTCAAACAAAGCTGCACCAAACCCCAAAAAGGTAAAAACCCCCAAATCCCAAAAAGGGGCCCCAAAAACCCCCAATTGCCACTCCCTGGGAAAAACATATTTAAAACCCCCAAAAAAGTAAAAAATTTTTTTGGGGTTTCTAAAATTTTTTTTCCCCTGTTTTAGAAAACTAACTAGTTGCCGATTGACAGGGGCTTGGGGGTAGCCTGGGCAGTATATTTGGGCCCCAACAAAGTCACTTTCTTTTGTTTCACCCCTTTAAATTCCCCATAATCACCATTTATTTTTTTTCTTTCACCATTGTTTTGGGGAAAACTTTCCATTTTTGTTATAATTAAATGAGAGTCTATATTTAAATTAAAATTTTTTTAATTTCAAACCCGTTTTGAATAGGGCAGGAAATTTTATAGAGAAAAAAAACCAAACCCCCAGAGTGGGGAATTTTATCATTTAACAAAAAAAATTTGGGGCCTAGAGAGAGGGCTAAACTGGTGAAGGGGCTTTTTTAATGTTCTACCAAAAGACGGATTTGGGTTTTCTGGCCCCCCAGCTTTCCCAAAACTGCCTGATTTCACTCCAGAGAATCCAAACCCCCTCTTTTGGCTTCCATACACCTGCCCATAAAAACAAAACCACCCCATCACTCTCCCATAAAACACCACACAAACACATACAAAAACCTTTCCCCCCCCAATACCATACACCAAAAACCCCGCCCCCCCCACACACACAACAGAGACAGAAGACAGGGCAGGGGGAGAGAGAGAGAGGGGAGAGAGAGGAGAGAGAGAGAAAAAAAAAAAGACAAAAAAACTAGCTAAATCAGCCCCTTTCCAGTAGAAAACTAAAAAAAGGAAAATTTTGTCCATGCATCATTTTTTTCTGTTTTACATTCTGTCTTAATCCTTTTTCCACTTACAAATCTCTCAATTTTATCCCCTTTATCTAAAAAATATAAGGTACATAGAAATTTCTTTTTTTATCTGTTTGTCAAATTTTTTTGTGAGCCCCTTAATTTTTTCCCCAAAATGATTGTTATTATCACTGAAAAAAAATATAATAAATATTTTTTAAGGTACTTAGCCTTAATAAAATCCCATGACAATGGGGCCAAAAGGCAATTTCAAAAGGGGCCCGGGGTTTTTTTAAAGGGTACAATTCTAAGTTAAAAGCCATCACTGGGGGAATCATGGAAAGGAAATTTCCCGTAGCTAGTCAAAATCATTTTTTTATCTTCAAGGCACAGGAAAGAGAACAGAAAAAAGAATATTGTTTGCCCCTCAGCAAATTTTTTTTTTCTGTCTACACTCTTCTCAAGCCCATGATGGGAAAAAAACCCACAACACCCTAGATTGGTCTCCTACAAAAATCAACAATCAAAACTCGGGACTACAATTTTTTTGGGGAAAAAAGGCCCAAGTTTTATTTAGTAATTTTCCCCCATTAAAATGTTTTTTTTTGCCTGGGGATTCTAGGTTATGTTAAATTTACAGGTAAAACTAACCCGCACAAGTTAAAAAAAAATAAATTAAAGTGTTTTTAAAAATGTTTAACTGTGCTTTTGAATTTATAGTGTTAAAATATACATGAAGAAAACGAGGAAATAGTTTTAATGGAGAAAAAAAATTTTCCTAAAAAAGGGCCCAAAAAACCCGGTAAAAGTACAAAATTTTCAATATAAACAAAAAAGCAAATGCAAGACAAATTTGGAAATAAGGAGATTAATATTTGGGTCATCAAATTGGGCCTTTTTTTCCCCTTTCCCTTTCCCTTTCCCTTTCCCTTTCCCTTTCCTTTCCCTTTCCTTTCCCTTTCCCTTTTTCCCTCTTTTTTGCTTTTTTTTAAAAAGACCCGGAAAAATTATTTTTAAAAGTTTTCTTAAAATACTAAATGTAAAATATAAATTTAAATTTAAAATACTAAATTAAAAATAAAATTTCATACATAAAAAAAAAATTATTCTTTTTGGGAGTGGTTTAATTTTTTTTATCCAAGAGTCATGAAATATCTAACAAAAATTCCCAATTAAACAAGCATTGGAAAACCCCCTAACCTCTCCCTTTTAAACTATTTGGGCAACAAGGATACAAATAACTTTAAAAAAAAAGTGTATTGGGGTTTCTATTGTTTCTCACGTGCCTTTTTAAGTTTTAAATCTCAAATTTCAAAAAAATCACACTCTTCAGACACAGGAAAAGGTGGAATTGTGTCCCCCACGGGGGACTAAACCCCTTCCCTTTTATAGGGATTCGTGTAAGGTGAAAAAGGGAAAAAAAGCAAACATTTTTTTCTAACCCGGCTATAAAGCTTTTAACCACAACAATGACCAGCAAAGGCAAGATATTCCCCAAAGGGGTTTAATATTGGCCATATATTTTGGGGGTTTAACCCCAAAATTTTATTTAAAAAATGAGCCCCGCTCAATAGGTGGTTTTAAATTCCCTGCCTGTACGGGAAAAAAGCCAAATTTCCTGGGAGCCAAGACTCATATACCCCAAGGAAACCCTACTTACTAACCCCTTTTCTAAGCCAACTTTAAATTTTTTAACTGTTTTTTAAATTTCCTACCTTATACCACAGAATTTTAACTTCCATCCCCCCCCGTCAAATGACTTTCTTTTATACCATAAAAACAAAAACGTTCAAAATGCAAATTTCCCGATCAAGGAGTTTAAAAAATCTGAATATACGATCTGGAAGTAAAATTTTTCCCAAATTTTTTTGCACATATATTCGGGTCTAATGGAAAAAAAAATTGCCAAAAGATGTTAAAGAGCTAGTTGATAACTCAATAAAAAAAAAATAGGGAAAAATCGAACTTTATAGGAAAAAGAAAAGTGGAAAGGGGTTTTTGGAAAGCACAAGGGCTTTTAAAAACACCAATTTAGGGAATTCCTATTGGGTTTTTTAAGCATCTTTTAGAACACCAAAGGGGCCCGAAAGAAAATAGGTTTGCTAGCTAGAAAACCCCTGGTTTACCATTGGGTTTTTTCAAATAAAAGATGTCAATGTTTTACAAAGCCTTTTTGGGGCCAGCCCTAGGGGAAACAGGGCCACAGATCTTTATGAGTTCCCGGCCCCGCCTGATCTACATGGTGAATTTCAAAACAGCTTGAAAAATGTAAAGAGACATTGTCCCAAAAAAACAAAACAAGCAAATAAAAGGGCTTTGCCCTTTTCTATTTTATTTCCAAAAAAAATTTTTCTTGGATATTTTCCCATTTTTTAAAAACCCTTTCTCACAAATTCACCTTTCATGAACTGGGGTAATTACATTAAAAATTTTTTTAATGAATAAAATTAAAGCAGAGCATCAAAAGAAAATTTCTTTTTTTAGCATATTTTCCCTAGATTACTTTCCTTTCCCCTTTCAAGTGTAAAAAAAATTTTCCCAATTTTCTTATACTAAAAAAATAATGGGAAAAGGTTCAAAGTATGACCCCCCACTGGGAGCACGATTTTAAAACAGAACTGTTAACTGTCTTGTTTTATTTTTTTTGAACATTGGGTTAGCTAAAAGGACTTTGACAGGGAGTAAGGGGTTTTTTGGCCCCCTTTTTCCCTTCTTTTTATAAATTTAAATTTTTTTCGCAGGGGAAACAGAGTCTCCTTTTTACCGGCCTGAAAAACTGAGGGCTCAGGAAAGGGCCCAACTGTGTAAGGAACTGAAACCAAAGTGAGAACCCCAAACCCACAAGGGGGGCTTTTGGGGGGTAGGGGGGGTGGGGGGGTGGGGGGGTTTGGGGGGAAACGAAGCCTTTCAAGGGTTTAAATTTTTGAGGGGGAACTTCCCCTTGAGATGGGGGGGATTTTAGTGAAAAATTTAACCCCCAATTCCCAATTTCCCTTTTAGTAAATACTCAAAATTTAAGGTCCTACCTCCTTCATGTTATTGGAACGAAACCCTTAAAATTGCATAAAATTAGGAAGAAAGGGTTTTTTTGGGCAAATTTTTACGGAGCCCATAAGGTGAACAAGGCCCGGGGGAAAATCAAAAAATGTTTTTAAGGGCCCCGTAGGATTTAAAAAAGAAATGATTTAATTCCCTTTCCCAACCTCCCTTGGAGAATTCACAGGACCCCCTTTGAAAGGGAACAAAATTTAAATTATTTGTGGGTTTTTTATTTAGGTTTTTTTTAAAAAACCTTTCCTTTAAAGCCCCAACTAAGGTTTCTTTTCCCCAAACTGACTGTGAAGCAAGGGAAAAGTAATTTGCAAGGGGCCCTGGGTCGGGCCCACAAAGTAGTAACTTTTTTCCCTAAATTTTTTCCGGGGGACTTTTTTCTTTTTGTAAATTTTTGAACCCAGGGAAAAACCCCATTTTGGTTTTTCCCCATTCCGGGGTTTACAATTTTTTTTTTAGGGGGTTTCCTTTCCCGTTTTAATCTGAAAAAAGTTATTTTAAAAATTCAATTTTGAAAATTTAACGCCCCATTAAGAGTAAATCCCCTTCTAACGCTCAATAGGGGAAAATTGGGGTCCTGAAGTATTTAAGGGGTTTTTCCAAAGGGTTTAAACAGGGAAAGCCCGGTTTTGGGGGACAAGGGGGTCGGGTAAAAATTATTTTTGAAAAAAACAAAAAAAACAAACATTTAAACAAGGGGGACTTTTTTTTAATTACAGGTTTTTCAAAACCCAGATTTTTAAAAATTTGAAGCCCCTGGAAATGGGGGTCCCCCCCCGGGGGTAAAGTTTTTTTCTTTCCAACATGAGAATAAAATTTTCATTTTCCTAAACCCGGGTTTTTTGAAACCAACAATTAAAGGGGGGTGAAGGGCTTGAATCCCTGTGGAAGAGACGGAGGCAGCTAAATTTATTCTGCGGGTTTAGGATAAAAAAGGGGTTTTTTAAATGGGGGAAGTTTAAAAAATTTAAAAGGGAAATTTGGAATATAAACATAACCTTTGGGGGGTTCAGTTACACGCAAACAGGGCAAAATTTTTTCTTTCAAAAAAACAAAAACCAAAAAGGGGGGGAAATAATTTGGGAAATTTAATACAAAAAAATTGTTATTTTGGGCCCTTTCCAAAAAACAAATCTTTCTTGGGAAAAAAAGTTAGGAAAGGACATTGTTTTTTTTTGTCACTCTTTAAAAATTGGCCCATTTCAAATTTTGGGTTTATTTCCCGGAAAACCGAACAAATTTTAAGGGAAACCGCAAGCATGTTTCTTTTGTAAAGGAAATTTAAAAAATTTGATTTGGGGGGATTAAAAGGCTCAGGTTTTTACCCTAATTTATGAATTAAAAGAATTTTACAGGGGCCAAAATTTTAATGTTAATCTTGTATGGAAAATAACCCGGTTAGGGTAATCTTGTTTCACGAAATTGGGGATTTAACCTGGAGGGAATAAAATGTAAAATGTTTGGTTTAAAATTAAAAACCCCTTTAAAAAGAAAAAATACCCGTTTTGGGGGGGAAAACCGGGGATTTTGAAATTTCCCCAAAGGTCCTTTTTTTTCTTGTTTTTTAAAAATTTTTTATCCATTCCAAAAACCAAAAAAATCCTTTTCACCTCCTCCACCCAAAAAAATTTTAATCCAAATTAATTTTTTTTTCTTCCCCCCCAAAAAAAATTCTTTCAACCCCAGAAAAGAGCATTTTTTTTATGCCCAATTAAAATTTATTTCCCCAACATTTTAAAAAAAAAGGCTAAGTAAAACCTTCAACAAGCTTTAGGAAGAAAGTTCTAAGAAAACCCGGCCCAAAAATTTAAAACAATCCACCCAAAAAACCCCCCCAAGGGCTTTTAAAAAAATAAGGTTTAAAAATTTTCAAAGGCCTTGCAGAATGCCACCTTTTGAAAAAATTGGGTTTTGGGTCCTTCTGTTGATTTTCCCCAGGAACCCGCTTTATTTTTCCTTTTATTTTTAAATTTTTTTCCCCGGGGGGCTTAAAATAGCGGGGGAACTTTTCCCCGGGCCCGGGGGGTGGGGGGGGGCGGGGGGGATGTCGGGAAGGTTTGGGGGGTGGGTTGGGGTTGGAATGGTTTTATGATTGGGGGTTTAAACCTTAGAAAAATGGCAGTTTTTTAAGTGTTTTGGTTTTTTCCCCCAAAAATTAAACCCCAACCCTTTTTCCTGATCTCCCTTTATCTGCAGGGGTCCTTTTCCCATCTTGGGGTTTTTAATTTTGAAAAGGGGGGGGGGGGAAATTGGGGGGGGGCCTCGGGGGGCCCAAAAACCCCGGGCCAAAAACCCATTTTACCTTTCCCCAAGCAAAGGGCAAAGGGCCCCCCAAGGGGGGGTTTTGTGGGCCCAGGTTTCCCCCAAAAACCCCAGTGGAACCCTTCCCTTTTTAAAAAACCGTTTCAAAAAACCCTGAAACCCAGGGGGTTTTTCCTTTTTGAAATGGAAAGTTTTGGTTAAAAAAAACATAAAAGGCTGGGGGAAAAAAAGGCTTAAAAAACCCCAAAAAAGATTTAAAAAAACCAAAACCCCCAAAATTTAAAAAACCAAAAATAACAAACCTTCAAACCCACCCCATTGGGGGGCTCCCCTGGATTTCCTATCAAACCAAAAGTTTCCTTTTTTATCTGGGGGTTAAAAAATTTCCCCTTTTTAAGGGGGTTAGGGGGCAATTATTGAAAAAGGGGTTTTTAAAGGTGGCCCCAAAAAATTTTTTTTTGTTTTTTGGTTACACTAGGTTACTATTTTTGTTTGAAATCATTGATTACCCCAAGTGTTTGGGTTTTTAATTAAAAGGGGACCATTTTTTTTCCAAAATTTTGCCCCAAGCCCTTTTTTAAAAGGAAATTTTTAAGTGGGGTTTTTTTTGGGGGTTGTTTAAATACCCAATGGACCTTTTTTCAAATAATTTTTCAAGTTTGAACTTTAGAATTTTTTTTAAATGAAGAAAATTTTTTGTAAGGAAAAAATTGGGGAAAAAGGGGAAAACAAAAGGGGTTTAAATTTTTTGGTAAAAGTAAATTTAGGGGAGAAAACACATAAAAAAACCCCCCAAATTGTATTGGGATTTTAAAAACCCCAAAAATTTTTTAATTTGGGAAAAAATTCCACCTTTAATGTAAAAAAATTTTAAAAAAAGGCTTTTTTAAAAAGTAAGGTTTTAACAGGTTTTTTTCAAACTAGAAAAAGTTTTCCCCCCTTAAAGAAAAATTTTTTGGAAAAAATGAAATTTAAAAATTTTTAATTTCCTTTTCGTGCAACACGGTTTGGGGAAAAAAGTTTTAAAAAACCCTTAAAAAAGGGCCGAAATAAGGGTTTTTGCATTTGGGAAAAAACTTAAAAGAAAAAAAAATCTGATAGAGTCGAAGTTACGAAAAATTTTGTTTGAATGGGATTTATTTGATTTGGGAAAAAACCCATTTTTTAATTTGTTGTATCCTTTGGGCTTTTATTTTAAAAAATCCCTTTTCTTTAAATTTTTTAAAAAAAAAGGTTTTTGGGGGGGGAAAAAGTTTATTTTCCCTTTTAAAAAAAATTTTTAAAAAAATTTTCCCAAGGTAGGGCCCCTTTTTTTTAAAAAGGTTTTTTTTGGATTCCCCCAATAAACCCAGTTTGGGCATTTTTGAAGGGTTTTGGGGTTTTTAAAAGTTGCCTATAAAATATTGTGATTTTTTTTTTTGGTTTAAATCTTTTAAACACTTGATTTTTTTGACTTTAAATGCCAAAGAAACCCCTAGAGGGGAAATAGGGTTTTTTTTTTTTTCCCCCCCTTTTTTAAAAAATGGTTTTAAAAGGAACCCTTGAGGCACAAATTTTTAATTTGGTGAGGCCTATTGGGTATATTTAAAATTTTTAAACTTTTCCCAATTTTTCCTTTAAAGGGAACTCCCTTTTTGTTTATTAGGGGGGCAAAAAACCCTTTTTGTAAAAACCGGGGGGCTTT
>JAJTUV010004843.1:0-38281 GCA_021653895.1 Mastomys natalensis
GAGTTTGAAAAACCATTTTCCCTTTTGCCTAAAAAAAACAAAACACAGGCGCCAGTGTGGAAGGTAGGTGCACATCTTTGAAAGTCATGGGCAATTGTGAAGAAAACCAGTTTCGGGGGGGATAAAAAAAGAGAAGGCAGACACATTTTTAGACATGTCATAACATTTACAGGGAGTTTCGATGAAAAGAACAGTAAATTCCAGCAGACGGAGAAAATCTGCCACACAGCCAGGCCAGGGAGGATGGAAGAACAAAAATCTGCTTCCACTCAGATCTTAAAAACCTTCTGCTGTAAAGGCTTCCCGAAATGTGAAGGGTGTTGGATATTTATTCCAGAATTCTGTATTTCCTGCAATGTTAATTTAACATCCCCAAATACTTATTTCTTCTTGTCTTTTGGGGATCCTCAGAAGCATCACTAATGCTTAATTTCAACTCAGTTTTACTAATTTCAACTCAGGGTGTCATTCTTGCTTGAATGGAAGTGTAGGTAATAGTGAGAACTGACAGAAAAGTAGGAGTTTCAGTTTCAGGTACCCAGTTCCTTCTCTGTGCAATACCTTCCTTTTTATCTAGCCAGTTCTACAACTTGGTGCATTTCCTCTTCTTCTTCCTTCTCTTCTTCTCTTCTCTTCTCTTCTCTTCTCCTTTTTCTTTCTCTTCTCTTCTCTTCTCTTCTCTCTTTTCTCTTCTCTTCTCCTCTCCTCTCCTCTCCTCTCCTCTCCTCTCCTCTCCTCTCCCCTCCTCTCCTCTCCTCTCCTCTCCTCTCCTCTCCTCTATTCTCCTCTCCTCTCTTCTCTATTCTTATACTATTCTAATGTACATGTATTGAAATATAATATAAATTTTATTGTATATAATATATAATTATAAATGTATATGATATATGTAATATTAAATATAAAACAATTGTATGATGCATTAAATATATGTAATATATTTATATATTACATACTATATTAATATAAAAATTTAAATTTTATTATATTATATATTTTTATATTATATTATATTATATTATATTATATTTATTATATTATATTATTATTATTTTTCACTTCAGTAAACTGCTCATCATGTGCTCTGGGTATGACTACCAAAAGTTTATACATTGCTAGAGAAGTTTAGTGGAGTCACAACTTTTGGGCATACATAAAACCAGAAGTCAACCTATTCAGATGTGCAAACAGAACTAATAGAATTTTCATTTAGTAGTATTATGTTTTCTCTTTCTCCTTTATCCCCTCAGTTTTGGTGTTTTGTGTGTTTTCTTTTCTTTTCTTTTCTTTTTTTTCAATCTCATTTCTGAGTTATCTCTGGGGTTACACACACTAAGCCAGAGCTTTTAGCAGTGAATTTTACATCTGGGATATTTTTGCCTTCTTTTGAAAGCTTCAGTGTAATTTGCTCATGAGTACACACAGCCAGCTTTGACAACTGTGAATATGAACAGACTAAATATATGGTCCCCATTTTACAGTATGTAATAATTTGGATTGTAGCACACAATATTGTCATATATTGAAGTTTTCATCTGTTACTGTACTCTTGTGTTTACTACTTTAAAAAAGAAAAAGAAAAAAAGAAACCTCTCGGCCTGAGGTAGTTTATTATTTTAGGTTTTTTTTAGAGAACAGAACTAATAGAATGTTTCTATCTTATAAAAGATATTTGCTAGAATTTCTTATTCAGTTGTGGCTTGATCTCTAATCATGATTGTCTGCATGTTGGAAAGGCTGATAATTCAGTAGTTACTTGGTTCCATAAGGTCAGGGACCACACATTCTCAATCTTGTGATGGAGGTCTAAAGGATTCTTAGCAATCCATGAGTCTTACAGTCACTGTGGAAGGACAAAGAAAATAAATTTTGGTAATAGCACACACAGCAGCAGCAGCAGGGAAGTGTCAGGGAAAGCTTCACTAGTAGAGTAGAAGTATATAGACAAAAGTATATTCACAGAATCACCAAGAATTATTTCTTACAGATTGAATCAAGGTAGCAGTCAAGGTTAACTATCTCACAGTGTCCCAGTAGT
Source organism: Mastomys natalensis (assembly GCA_021653895.1). Classification (NCBI taxonomy): domain Eukaryota; kingdom Metazoa; phylum Chordata; class Mammalia; order Rodentia; family Muridae; genus Mastomys; species Mastomys natalensis. Next base: position 2,039 of record JAJTUV010004843.1, read on the forward strand.
GGGACAAAGGCATGAGCAGGCTTTATATTTCCCAACTGTCCCACTTGACTGGCTCAAATTAGCATTTTTCTTTTTCTTTAATATTTAAAAAATATTTGAAATATTATATCATCCACATCCCCCTTTCTCTCCTTCCTCTAGCCTCTTCTATGCATCATATCCAAAACCCTCTCAAAACTGTGTCCTCCTTTTTATGATTATTATGATTAGGCACATGCCACACACACCCCACACACACACACACACACTCAGAAGCACACATAACTCTATAAATGCAACTAGATGAATTCATCTCATATTGCAGCATATACATAATTTTATGCTAGGACCTGGTGTTGTATAACTGGGGTCTCATTCCTGGGAAAGAATAATTCATCCAGTCTTGCTAGTCATTAATTGTTTGTAGTTCTGTAATTTTTGTCTAGTATTGGGCCCTAAGAGATTTACTCCCTCACATGTCTTGGTTTTATCCTTCTTCAGGTCTTGTTTAGGTAGCCATATGGTTGAGGTAACACAGGTGTAGCTCAAATCTTTCTTCTAGGATACTTATTCCTCTGGCTCTTATAATTACTGCCCCTCAGTATCCACTGATCTTTAGCTACCAAACTTGTACCATTTTTTTTTTTTAGACTTACTTCTTATTATGGCTAGGTACATCATGATCTGTAGACCGCGGGTCGTGGCGAGATATGTGCCATCCCACACAGGCAATGGACGCCTGTTGGGTCTCTGGCTATCTTAAAACCAGTGCTCTACCGGAGACCGAATCATCCTCTTACCGGTCCTACAATGATCTCTTTATTTTCATGAGATACGGGTTTCTGTGATGGTGTTTCATTTGCATCAAAGAGAGGATGAGAGCTGCACTTCCGAAAAGTATTTAGAATGAAGTTATAAATTAATTTATCAGATACCTTATGAAAAATATAGGCAATTATTTACTGGTCTAATAGCGTATCAGTATAAGTTCTCCTTTAGTATTCATGACTTCACCTGTTCTAGGTTTTTATCTATGCTTCTAATTCTAAAATTATTTTTCCTCCTGTTGAATGGTCCTCGGGTCCAATTTAGCAGTGTTTTCAACCTCTGGGCGCAATCCTTTTGCAATCAAACTGTCTTTTAACAGGGGTCCTCTAAGACCACTGGAAACACACAGATATTTAGATTACGATGCATAACCGTAACAAAATGACAGTTCTAAAGTAGCAACACAAAATAATATTAGGATCAGAGGCCACCATAACATGAGGAACTGTGCTAAAAAGTCTCAATAGTCAACACCATTGAATTAGAGGCTGTATGTTACTGCAAAGATATGTACCACTATTGTACCTTTAAGGGTATCTTATAGGGCTGGGCGTTCGATATGTTTTCATGAGCATCACAGCTGAGTAGAACTATTCAAAGCCTTCCTCCCTTTTGCAACCTTGCATAGCACTCTCTCTTACCATAAAAGCTAGTCCTTCATAAGGAGGCTCTCAATTCAGATCCAGCTTAAATCTTTTCCTTATTGTGGCCAAGTGCATGGTGTATTTTTTGGTCAGTAGCAGCCACATCAAAAATGTCCACTGAAGATTTAGTAACGTGGTATCCAGGAAAAGCCCAAATGATCGGTCCACTTTAACTTCTCTTTTGTTTTCATAAAGATCATGGTGACACTTCTTATAACCAGTATTTTCCCATGTGCCACTACTTATAATTAGTAAAAATTCCTAAACTAAATTGTTGGACATACACACACACACGCGCGCACACACACACCACACACACACACACACACACACCACTAAAAACGAAACAAAACATCATTTTCAATTATTTTTATTGGCTATTTTATTTATTTACATTTCAAATGTTATCCCCTTTCCTGGTTTTCCCTCTGTAAACCCCCTATCACCTACTCCTTCCTCCTGCTTCTATGAGGGTGCTTCCCCATCCACCCACCCACCCCTTTCCCCTTTCTGCCCTAGTAGTAAGTAAGGCCTTACGTAGTGTAGTAAGTAAATCCTAGTAGTGTAAGGCCTATACTAAGACATTGTGCATTCACAGGACCAAAGGCCTCTCCTCCCCTTTAATGCCAGATAAGGCCTCCTCTGCTACATATGCAGCTGAGCTATGGGTCCCTCCATGTGTTATTCTTTGACTGATGGTTTAGTCCCTGGAAGCTCTGGGGATTATGGTTGGGTTGATATTGTTGTTCTTCCTATGGGTTGCCAACCCCTTCAGCTTCTTCAGTCTTCCCTTAACTCCTCCATTGGAGTCCCCATGCTCACCCCCCAAGGTTGGATGAGAGCATCCACATCTGTATTTTTCAGGATTCTGGCAGAGCATTTCAGGAGAGAGCAGTATCAGTCTCCTGTCAGCAAGCAATTCTTTGGCATCTGTTTAAAAGTTTCTGGGTTTGGTGTCTGCATATAAATCTCTAAAACCACTATGGAGTAATATTTTTACTCCTGGATAAAGTAATACCCATTCATCATTGCAGAGTTTTTACCATTTTTAATTCCTTTTCAATTTGTAGACAAAATTCCTTGTGTCCATATATCATATTATAGTTATAAGAATATTCACACACAGGGCCAGAGAAATGACTTTTGCAGTTCAGAATGCGGCTTGTCTTCCAGAGGGCCTGAGTTCTTTTTCTCAGATGCACATGTCCCGCTCACAACAGTCTCAAAAAAAAGGGGTTTCCCTTTTTCCGACCTTTTTGGGTACCCCTATGCACATTGTGCAAAAAAACCACATAAGGCAAAACCTTATACACAAAAATATAGATTAAGGTAGACAATTTTTAAAAAATTCCTGGCATATTAATCTTTTCTAGTTCCAGGGATAATTTCTTGAAATCATCCAACAGTTTTAACACTCACTAATAAAAAAAACAAACCGTCTGACTCTTCGGCATGATAACACAGGTACAAACGCGCCATTCTGAGCCCGAAAAAAAAAGAAAAACAAAAGGGTTAAAAAAAAAAACTCCCCCCCCTTTATCGGAACCAGAGTCTGACTATAAACAATGATTTTTTTGAACTTTGCCAAGGGGCAGAGGAATGTGAGCCTCAGTATCAAGATGTTACACACACAACAAAATAGGGGGTATTATTGAGGACGGGGGTGGGAAATATAAGTTCTCGATTTAGGCAATAGAATAAAACACACAAAGAGTAGAATTAATGACCTCTCGTCTGTTTCTCAGCAACATATTGTCTTTTTGACTAGGGAATAGTTTTTGCTCATTGACCCACTTTGTACAAGATCCTTTTTGAAAGTAGTTTGGGCAGCCTAATGCAAAACAGGAGCAGGGAGAAAAGATTGGGAAAATAACACAGAAATTTTCTTTCTACTTATTTGGATTTTTTTTTAATCAAGACGTTTCGTCTAAAGAGAACCTATCGATTTGACCCAGTGAGCACAAAATGGAAAAATCAGGTGGAGTTCTTTGAAAACCATAAAACAGTTTTAATGAAATGAGAAACTATCCTTGCTCTCTACCAAGTCAAGGTCAGCTGATAGTTTTGTCCTTTTCCACAGAACAAGCCACTGAAACCCAGTTCTTAAACTGGGCAGAACCACTGAATTCAAATCACCAAAGCCAGACTGGGGCATTATAAGAATTTCTTGCGTAAAAGTCCATACTTCAAGTCTTATTTTTTTCTAATATATAAGAATAAAAAGGTCATTTCGACAACCGTACTGAAAGTAAGAGATTATCTTTATGCCTTGAACATAATATGTATCTGAAAGAAATAAAACCCAACCAACCAGGCTGAGTGTACTTTTGATTCAGGCTCATTTCTATGGTTCAAATACTAATTACTCGAGTACACTTCAGAATAGAACAGAGCAAGACACATAGCCTCCCAACTCTGTCAAACCACAAGGGCTCTGCGCGCGAACAAAAAACAGTTACGATTTGTGTTTACTCTCTTAGCCATTACTCCCTCTGTATTTGGGCTGATATTTTTCGCATTATCTTCCTACAAGAAGAATCACGCTTGTCAGTATCAGAATATTCTTTAGATGTCTCTGAAGTTCCATTAAAGGACAAACCCATGAGTGTTAAAAATAATACCTTATACTTCACACCATGTATACATGCTCAGCAACATTGACTCACAACATTGATAATGATGTAACTATTATTTTTTAACTGTCTACTTTAAGAATTGCACATGAAGGGGAAGGTTTAAGTAAATCTGTGGTTCACAAATACAGTTCTCTTGGAACATGCAGCCAGTACGTCATGAATCTAGAAGATAAAAATTATGTCCTTTTCCAGCGCGAGGAGGAAGCAAAATCTGGATATACAGAAGTTAAACGTTAGTGAAAAACAGAGGGAGAAGGGTTTAATGGTTAGTTCCCCTGATATTTATCCTGTGTCGATAATATTCATTTTAAATGGTACTGTTCTTTGCTACCCGCTGCTTCTAGATTTCAGCAAATTGGAGTATATGTTTCATCACAATTAATCTGATAATACAAAAGAATGATAACTCTATAATTAAAAGCAGGTACAAAGTTTAGACAAAAACACCAAGAGCAGAGAGTACCACAACAACAACACACACTCACACACAAACACACACACGATCTAATCTGTACTTCTGATGTCATAAACAATATAAATGAAACTAGTCCATCTTTGAATATTCCATCGCCTCTGTCACATAAGTGATGGACACGCGTTCATAATAATTTCTGAGTGGGTGGGGCAGACTCTGCAGTGTATACAATAAATACACCACTCCTCTGAGAAGATCACCATTAAACAGTGTGAGTAGATGGCACGGTGTAATTGAATGCGGCAGATGGTATAAAATAAGAGGAGATAATAAATTACTACACAACCACTTACCTTGACTTGACCGATGAGCACGATAAAAAAGAACAGAGTAGAGAGCGGAGAGTTATAGAGCCAAGAGGCAACAGTGGCTGCCTTAGACACCCTGCTTGGGAGTTGGACGTCAACACAATATAAGCTAACCTCTTCACTGGTGATTAATTTTTTTCCTCTCGTGGCTTACTTTATTCTCACCTTATTTGTCGAGATATTTTACTTTGTCTGGGGTTTATTTTCCATTATGTTGATATGACAGTATCCGCTCCCCACATTTTATTCATAGCTGAACAAATAAAGCTCTTTGCCCATCGTTTACCTGTTCACAGGATCTGAAGGTTATCCCATTCATGTGTAAGCTTCACTTGCTAGCAACCTGTTTCAATCATTTTATTTTTTATTTTCCGTTCCTCCGCTCTTGCACACACGATAGTCCCAAACGAGCATACTCCTGAAGTGAAATGGGCTGTTTATTAGTGGCTATGCAGTTCCCCTCCTGAACTCTTGCCAAGACACCTAATTATTTTCTCTAAACTTCAACACAGAGATTAGACTAGTGCAGGAACCTCTCCTTCTAAGGGTCTTTAAGCAATTAGCACTATGTGTTTAGGCGGCATAAACATGCGCAAGCACATACATATAGCGCTTCGGTCTCATATCTCATCCCCCATCCCCCCCCCACTTAACCTCTCGGTCCCCCTCCCCCCTCCCACTAAGCCCAACCCTATCTCAATATAGTTAACTGGAACGCTCTAGCCTTGATACGAAGCAACTCTAGCCCAACAAAAAAGAAATCAAAGTGAATTACAAAAAAACCAAATAGAACACTAATTATTTATGTGAGCCTTCAATAGTGGGTGACTCGCTAGACTTCTCATCAAGCCAACTTTCTAGTCATGACAATAACAAACTTAGTTTTTGTAGGATTCGGGGACATTTTCTGAGTACATTTAAAGGTGGCGCCAGCTTCACACAAGAAAGTATGATAGTACGAGATTAATGATGTAGAGCACTGATAAAAGTTAAGTAAAACCTCTCCACGGTTAAATCCCACTTTAATTCACCTTTTGTTTTATACGGCTAGTCCTCTGGCCATATCCTGAAGCACAGCATCACTAGATGGGAGATCTACACCAACTTCTGTACATAGCGATAGCTTATCCAGATCCTCTTCTAAAGTATAAATACGTTCACAAGGCCTTCACTGTCCAAATTGCACTGAGGCCCTAATTCCTCTACTGGTTTAAACAAGTTCTCTAACCTCTCCTCATTAATCACATAAACCAAAACATACACCAAAGAAAATAAATCCATGGTGGAACTACTCAAAATATCTTGAAAGCATCTCCAGTTCAAATTCCTACTAATTTATAGAACAGCACATATTTAGAGTAAATGCGCACAACAACTCAACCTGATTAAGATTGTCCCTGTGAGTTTTCCTAACACTATCTACAATAAACAGAATATTATTTAACAAACACACTATCCAAGGGGAACAAGAATATGAAGCCTGAGTCTTTTCTGGTACTGGGGAAGCTTACATACAAAAAGCCTGAATCCAGCCTGGCTTACTCTTTGTGTGTTTAATACAAAACACAGCTCACTTGAAACACAGCTTAAATGAACCTAACCAGGTGAAACAAGCAAGTGAACACACATCAAAGAAATGATTTTTCCGTCTACTAAATTCAGGAAGAAGATTTTTAAAAAAAAGAAGCCAGTTGTGATTCTTTTTCGACATAAATAAATCAAACCAAAACAAACACTATATACACTACCTAACACAAAAACAACAAGATAAAACTTCCTAAACCTGATTAAATCAACTTTAGCATAGGTTGGCATGTTTATAAAAATCAAACGTCAAAATTAAACAAATTCATGTAAAGACATCTTCCTCTACTGATAAAAGTATAAACTCCAGGCTGAATAAAAGAAATTAGGGGAAAAATGACAAATAACCTTCTCTTCAACCATAGTTCACAAGTTTAATATAAAAAATCAAACCCAATTTGGGGTGAACTCAATATACTAACACCAAGCAGTGGACTATCTAAACCACTCTGAAATTCGCTCAAAATGACCTTTTAAACTCCGTTCTCTACGCTCGAGTATCGCAATAACGCTACTATTTGGCCGATCGATCTCTCCAAAATGGATCTTATAGATCTTCCTCGTCTAGCCATATTTTCTTTTTATTCAATGCGAGCTCACATCCGATTAACTCTATTGGAGGAAAACGAATGGACCATTATTTATTCAATTAAAAGTACATTCTCTACATGAATTCAGCTGCAATTCATTTCTCTACACCCATTAAAAAATAACACATCTCAATATCTCGAGTATCTACACAGAGCTACAGAACGATAGTGTACAGACATAGAAATATTCTCAGCTTACAACTTTATCACATTTCTTTGAAGATACTGCGCAGAGAAAGAGTTCGCGAGGAGGATAGTGTGTGCATAACGGAAACAGTGGTCTTCTGTACAGGTCACACACCACTTACATTCGCGAATAATACAACAAGAACTCTCTTATTGAGACAGGCCATAAAATGAAAGATGGGAACAAAATTCTAATCCGCTAATTCCCAACAATGCGGTGTGGAACATGCAAATTAAGGCATCTTGAGTAATCTTACATTGAAAAACAGAGTAATCGAGGCGAAAGTAAAAATTACGATATTATATAAGTATGTCTTGACAACAAACTGGGACCATTTCTCAGAGCCTGGCAAAGCCATCATTGAAGAACAAGTGAAGACAAAAGGCAAGTAAAGAATCAGGATGGACACTAATAGCAATACAAAGACACCTACGAAAATGCGAATAACCCACAGGACTCGGTATTCACATTTAATACAATACAAAAATATATATTCTTTTTAACTCTTTTTGATGTGATCTACACTTTTTATCTAGATTATCTTTTTTCGACTACGCGCAGAGGAGCTAGGGGCTGAACGTAAACCATTTTCTTCATTCAACAATGCTTGATATCAAGGGTTCAAATTCAAAAATCTACACTTTATCATTGATAAAAAAAATTCAATTTTCCTGCACCATAGTCCAGCAAAAAGCAACACAAAAAAAACCAACACACTACTCATATCATGTCAACTACGAGTCAAGTTAAAATCGTCTTAAATTTGTTTACTGCAACAAATCAAATGGTGGCCGTGTCATAAAAACTCTTTTGGTTTTCCTTTCAAGACTGGAGTACATCTACACGAAAACGAAATCAACTGCCACTGAATGCTCACAGAAACTGTCTGTCATGGACCCCACAATCCGCGATATATACTCTACAAGTTTTCTTAATCCACTCCATCAACGTATGTAGTAGATATTCACTAGAGAACTACAGTATCAGCTCCAGGTCCAAACGATTCAGGATAAGACCTTATTCTAGCTATGTTTCACGGCGGTCCATGCGCGATTTACTATCAAACAATCGCGCAGGCCGACCATTGAAACACAGAAGTTAGTCACAGCACGCAGTGAAAGTTTTTCTGCGGGAAAGGAGAACGAGAGATCAACTGCGGCCTTTTATTATTGATATCTTAAACACAATCACAAGTAAATATTCAGCAGCCCTCTATAGATATGTGGTGTCCAGGAACTCCTCTGCAGGGGAAAAAATGAATGGTATACAGCCGTAACGGTAAAAGACATGCACCGAACGGTAACCAGAATTGAAAGATTCTTTCAAAGCTCTAAACACCACTCCATATGGCCAGTCTCGAGTATACCCTATACAGAAATACACCCACGTGTTCACTTTCTGCGCGCTCTTTTTCATGTAAAAGCAAGAACCCAGGATGAAGTGATCAACCTTACAGACAGAGTCTTATACATGATTTTTTTGATCACTGGGTGTTTACTCCTTAGCGAAGATTTCAAGTCTCTTTTGGTGTTTAACTGCGACTCTGGGGCCTGGGGATAGGATTCACACAGCCAGCTTTTGAGCGCCCTGGAATAGCAGAACGAACACAGTAACAAACCACCCTCCAGCGAAAGATAACCAAACTCCTCATCAGTCGATCATCACTTCGCAACTCTATGTGACATGTTGTATCCTAACCTTCCCAAGAACAGAGCTGACACTATGTTTCAAGACCACTAGGGCCCTTCACAATATTAAACTTGGCATTTTTCCTGGGGAGACATTTCCTAACACGTCTATACACCGTTTTACGCATCAAATGTTTCTGAATTTTCTTCCATGGTCTCGAAGTGGCTTAACATGTCAGCAAAGGCTAATACAGTGGTCACACCACTACTTGGGTGGTTACAATTTTCTCTATGGACTTAAGATGTTACCAATAGCCACCTACATAAACGCCAATGCTTACGACCCTAACCCCAACACTCTTCGTGCCGGGAAACTCTAACAGAAGTTATCACGTCCCAGAATTTTTTTATATATAATTTTATATTAATTTATTAAGATTCAAAGATATCTAATCTATACCAACAGATTACCCTGCTTCCTCATCATCTGATAGAGGTGAAGTTTTCTCAAACACTAATACCCAATACAATATCCCATTCATAACAAAACAATAGCAGTTACTGACAATGTCTCTATTCCATAGAACTAGAACTGAAAGTCTCGAGTTCAGTGAAGTGACTCAAGAAGCGTTCCTAAGAAATTAGAACAATTATGGTCATCTTTACCACCAAATAATCCCAGATCTGCTTGTGTCCTTACTACAGTTGACACTAAATCTTTATATCTTGGGCATGTATAGAACATTAACACAAAAAAAACAATCTCGGAGGATGGTGCACCCTAATATGTGCGTTCACTGACAAGGCAATCACCTCACTTCGTTCCATGTGTAAGATAACCATTGATCTATAACTTTCGTAATAATGGTCAAGAGAAAACAGGTTTAGCATTCTTGAAACTGAGGAATATACGAAGACCTTCTTGGCGATATTTTTCATTATTTTAAAATGAGATGATTGCCTCAAGGAAGGTAGCAACTGATGTGTACTAGAATTTATATAGTACATCCATCGTTTATAACATTAGAAAAAAATAAAGTTACGATTTTCTCTTCTAGAATTTTAGAGTCTTTTCTCTGAGGTTTTGTTTTACTTTTGTGTGTGTGTGTTGTGTGTGTGTGTGTGTTGTTGGTATATGTGTGATGGTAAAGTAGCCAGGACAGAAAAACCTGCGAGGCAACTCAAATCTAATAATCAGAGAAGCTTTAACGCGAGTCTCTTAAAAAGCATTTTGGGTACCGTATTTTATACTAAATAAGAGCCTCTCTGACTCGACTCATCTCCCTCTCTCTCCTCTCCTCTCTAGAGTGTGTGTCTGTCGTGTGTGTCTGATATTATGGTGGCATATTCGATAGGACTTAGATCCTCTAACTAGCATTTTAAACAAAATAATTCTACCCATTGATCCCCACCCTTGCCATTCCATCCAGCCCCAATCTCAGCTCCTTCCAACGCTCTAGACCCATTCCAACCAACGACCACCGTCTACAACCAATATATTCTCCATCATTGCGTAAAGAATTTTCTTGGCGAATTAGACAACAACACCAAAGATACCTTAGTACATAAAAACACCTACGTTACTATAATTCATTTTTTATTAAACTACCCCACAAGGATCTCCCAGAATATATCGCTTACCAAAAAGTTGCTAATTTCGAGTAATATGGCCTAAAGACTCAAACAAAAATCTCTTCTGGCGTGAAAAGTACAATCAAAGTACAGTTGAAGATGCCTGAATCTTTAAATTCTACATTATCACTGTTTATTGTATCGAGTCAGGAGATATATTTGTAGGAGAAACGAAAGAGGCGATAACACCATTGGGAAAAATGAAAGTAATAACATATTTGCAAGCCCTAGCCTCCTTCCATTCTCGAATATTGGCTATTCTTGGACTAAACGACAAGCTGGCTATTGGCATAAATGACTGTGAAAGGCGAACTGATTGAGCGGCTACTGCTGCGCAGCAATTTTATCTCGACAAATTGGGAAAACAAAGCTCTGACTGCAAAACCTAACGGTTGGTTGATCTGCAGTATATGAACGTTCCAGAGACAGTTAAATGAAACTCACCTCAACACACATTATGCCCTCTTAAACTCCCCTAAATCTTCTTATTTCTCACTCTCAGACAAAGGTTAAAATCACAAGAACATAATGCAATACATCCTCTTGGCGAACTGAAGCACTGGCTACAAAATATGATCATCAAGGACTTCTTAACACCTTCTAATACCACTAACATACAACCGGGGGGGGAATAACCAGCCAAGAGCGGGGACCTAAATCCAGGACCGCCAGCTATACCCATATCCTCAGGCCTTTTTCCTTAAGAAAAACCATTCCTGTTCATTTCTTTTTCCTGGGCATATAATAACGCGAAGGGATGCTCCTAACACATAAACAAGGAGAGACCTATATTCCACTTATGTTCATAAAAGCAGCTTTATTTAAATACCAAAACTGGAACGAAACCCCAGATACGGACATTTCAACAGAGGAAAGGGATATCCCAAACTGGTGTATCACAGTAACACCATGGAGATATTTACTTACTTAACTCGTCAGCTATTAAAAAAAAACAAACAATGAATTTCAAATTTTCTATTAGTAAATGGATGGGAACCTCTTAGAAAATAATCCATCCTGCATATCCTGCCCTGCGTAGAGGAGGTATAACCCCATCACAATAGAACATACAAGGTATTCACTGACAACCCGGGATTCCATCTGGAGACCTTTTAGCCAGAAGCGATTGAGAAACACCCCAATCTTCACACTGCACGAACCACGAATAAATTCCACAAAGAAGAATGAAAGCACCAAGTGAGGGGGGGCGGGCAGCACAGACCCACCGTCCCTCACTATACGAAAACAGCAAGTACTAACAAAGATCTCAACTGGCAGCCAAATCATTGGCTAGCCCACCCAAAGTGCAGATCAGAAAACTGAAGGAGGGCCGTCTGGCTGACCGTGCCTACCTGGGTATCCATCCATCGTGCAGTCAACCAAAGTAATGCGACGTGGGTGTCAGGAGGTGCATGCTGACAGGAGCCTAACATAAATGTCTCCTTAGATGTCTGCAAGAGTCTGACATTTCAGAGGCGGATGCTCACAGCAAACCATTAAACTGATCATGGGGCTCCCAACAGAGAAGATAGAGTGAAGACTGAAGGGGTAGAAAGGGTATGGACCCTATGAGGGAGGCAACAATACCAACCAACCAGAGCCCCCCCAGGGTCTAAACCACCAGCCTGGGAGCGCTTAGGGAGGGACCCATGGCTCCAGCTATATATGCAGGGAGCTATATATAAGTGGGAGAAGAGATTCTTGATCCCATGAAGGCTGGACATCGTGGGGGGTGGTATTCGAGGGTGGGGAGGTGAGGTACTGGAGAGGGTGGGTTGGGTACACCATCATAGAGGCAGGAGGAGGGGGGAAGGGATAGGGAGTTCCTGAGGGGTGGAAAGGGGGTAAGGGGAAAACATCTGAAATGTAAATAAGTTCCAATAAAAAAAAAAAAAGAAAGAAAATCAAGAAAAAAAAAAAGAGCCAGCCTAGGTTTTGTTTATTTGCTTTGTTTTTTAACATAAATATGTTAGTGATTGTTTACTATTATCTAGATTAAGGGCTTATTATTTGAAAACTGAACCTATTGCCAAGTTTATAGTTTTATGTAATAAATTCTGCTGATATTTAATTTTAAGAAATTAGCAAAACTATTTGTAACACTAATATCTGAGCATACACTATGCACTTTAAATTCTCAGGGCTAAGGAAAAGGGTATAATGTAAATATTCCATATATTAAGCAAGTAAAGGGCTTTGTGGAGTACTAATGGGAACCCATTTGGTTAGTGGTAAGCCAATGGCCACTGGGCAGCTATTTGTGCACTTTCATTTTAGTTTAAACGTGGGTTGTTCCCCTATCCTACACATTCTTAATAGTAGAAGAAGTTCAAAATGCTTCTCATTATCTTACTGATTATGAAATTATCTACTAAACATAATTTACTAACTATATATTATTTTCACAGAATCTTTTCAAACAAATAAGTCTTCTCATTAGGCACCTAATAAGGATAGACTTATAGACTTAACAACTGCTTGTTTTTTTTCCTTATGGATAAAGGTTACTACTTTTCATAAATGTATGCTTACGTATAAATGTATGAAAGCATGTGAGATAGGCTCACAGGTGTATTGATTTGTATTTGTAAATGAATGTACAGAGGGCAGCAGAGTTACAGGATATTCTGTTCTATCAGCATGCACCTGAGGCAGCGTTTCTCCCTGAATCTGGAGTTAGGTTGGAAGCCAGCAAGATTCAGCTGTCCACTTCTTTTTGTTTCTCACAGTTCTGGGAGTGCAGATGTACACAGCCTGCCTTGTTCTTATTGAATATGGGAGTTGGGAAATCAGGTTCCAGTGATTGTATGTTAAGAAGACTTACCAACTTAGTCAACTATCAAGAGTCTCCCGTGTCCACATTGGGACTTGAATTTGCTTGATCCTCTACATGTTTATGGGTGCGATCATAGATGAGTCCATATTTACAATGGCCCTTCCATTTCCAGAAAAGGTTTTACAGAAGACATCCATTAATTCTGGTCCCTACAGTCTTTATGTTCTCTCCTTCATGATATCCCAAAACATTATGGGAAGAGGATGGATGTAGATATCCAGTTTGAACTCAGGAACTGACACTATCTTATTATTTGTCATTGAATAGATGTGGAATTCTGTATTAATTAGCAACTACTGAAAAAGTAGCATCTGTCACGAGAATTGAGAAATTCACTAATCTCTGGTTATACAGCCAGAAATCCAAGGGGAAGATTGATATTAGTTTCTCCTATATGGCCTATAGCCCAGCAAATCACAGGTTTTTGAGCCAGTTAATATTACTAGGCATAAACATTATCTGACAGAGGGTTAATTATACAAAATAAAGAGAACTAAAAAGATAAATGAAAAGAAAACAATCCAATTAACCCTTGGTGCATATACTAAACAGATGACTCTTTAAAAAAATGTTTTTAATTAAACTGTGATGTCATCATTTTCCATAGTGTGTTTTCTTCCTTTAACTCTTTGCACTCATACCTTGTGCCATCTCAAACTCTGGGCCTCCTTTAATTTTATTGTTACATACTTTTGCTTGCACATGCATATGCATGCATGCACACACACACACACACACACACAAACACACACTTATTTCAGGGATGGACCAATAGATATTGAATAACAAATCGCTTCTACAAGGTTACTAATAACTAATCCCAAGTGCAAGGTTGGAGTAAGCTTCTTAGAGGACGACTACTCTCCTGCTCTCAGCATCTATCTGTCAGTTCTTTGCTTAGAGATATAGCCCCATGATTTTCCCTGCTTCCAGGTGACCATGTCTATTAGTGTTCTCATTGTCCAGGCCTTGCTTAGAAAAAAAAAATTTTTTTTTTTTTTTTTTTTTCGAGACAGGGTTTGTCTGTGTAGCCCGGGTTGTCCTGGAACTCACTCTGTAGACCAGGCTGGCCTCGAACTCAGAAATCCGCCTGCCTCTGCCTCCCAAGTGCTGGGATTAAAGGTGTGCCCACCACCGCCCGGCAGAAAAATTTTAATGTTAAGTGTATTCTAATATTCATACCCACAGATGAGTGTCACTCCAAATCCATAACAAGGAACCTCTGTAAAAAACAGAGACCATTACAGAACAAACAATAACCTGTTTCAAAATACAGAGATCAACTGATCATAGCATGTACAACTACCTATGAATATATCTACAGCACACCTCTGTACTCCAAACTCAAGGAACATCATAAAAGATAGAACAGAAGAACTGTAAAAGTCAGATGACCAGGAAATTTACTGTGAGATTATGTCTACTAGAAATCACAGAAGTGTTTATTCACAATATTATAAACATAGAATTTTTAAATGAAGTAGCACAAATTATGAGAAAAGTGTTTAAAACAATAATCAACATTTTTACCTATCAGGGACATATAGATTAAAATATGGCAATATATCACCATACACCAGTCTGAATTGCTAATGTGTGTGTGTGTGTGTGTGTGTGTGTGTGTGTGTGTGTGTAAATAAATGTAGTGTGGATGTAGAGATGTTCATCCAATGTCAACTCTAGCCAAGAAATTATTGGCAATAGGTATTTCTTAGGGGAGTGTTAGGGAAGGAGAATTTATTTTCTACAGAGCTGTAATCCCATAAAGATATTCATTATACCAGAGTGTACTACACCTGTCCATTTGCAAACAGGAAATAAACACTAAGAAGAATAATCATTGTAATTTCAAAAGAAATAAAGGGTGTATGAAGGTGTAACAGATAGTGGGAGGAGATTAGGAAAACTGGCCTAGATTTGACCAAAGTATATTTCACACAAATGTGAAATTCTCTAATAAAATTCTCAAGCAATAACAACTGAAAGTGAGGTTTTATTAACATTCACATTATCAAAATTTAAATTAGAGTTCTGAGTAAATTGGATGTTACTTCAAGTACAATGCTTTTATAATGTGTGGTAAAGAGAATGCTAATTATGGTCAATTTTGCTTTCCTCTGCATTTTACTAGAAGATTATGTCTTCAGTACAGCAAGCCCTCATTTCCCAAATTAGGTAGATCAAGGATTACATTGAGAGCTGTAAATTAGCTTCAGAGAATCATATCCTTTAAATCTAATACTTAATAAAAATAATATTTGTGTTGTATGAATAGTAAATGAAATTTCTTCTAAACAAATGTTTGAGATGTATCTTTGAATAATATCAATAAAAACATAACTATTTAAACAATAAATACAGAGTTTAACTTAAAGATTACAAAATGTATGTGATCCTTAAATTTTAAAGTCTTGGACCAAAAACTAGGGAATGGTGCTGCCCATTAATAAAGGGTTTTCTCACCTCAATTAACTTACTCAAGATAATCCTTCAAAATATTGCCAGAGGTTTGACTAATTAATACAATTCCTCACAGGCTTTTTCTGGATGCATTTTTCCTATGTAACTCTAGACATTGTCAAATTTAAAATTAATATTAATTATCACAGCATTGTATAAAATATCCTTGATTAGTGGAGTTCTTGATTCTTTTTCTAGGTTTTTGGTAGAAGGCACTACATTTCCATGTATTCCAATATCCTTTTATATAAATTATAAGAAAGAATTTTGTATATTCAAAGAAACTCACTAGTCACCAAAATTGCATTGTGTAAATTGCCAAAGGAATGATTTCATAGTCACAAAATGAGATGAAAACTCATGTCTAAGAGTTACATAACTGTTACATTATTTCAGGAACTTTGTGAATTAAGGTTACATACATTTCTTCATGCTTATTGGAAAGACTTGACTGGAAATTAAAAATTAATATTAACAACAGTAGTTTATAAGGCATAATTTATACATGTTTAAATGATTTAATTATAACCAACTGTATTAATCTAAAATTAATCAGAGGGAAGCAGTTTTTTAGTTCTATTAACATATAGGATAATAAAACATATATTCATGCTTAATACCCACTCTCATATCATTGAGGTAATTTATAACTTTAATGAATTCAATGCTAATTTAAAAACCAATTCATTTTGGAACAGTCTTTTGCTACTCCGGTTGCATATTACTCAGGCTTTCACAGTTTTCTGTGCAGTATGATGCACATAATGTTACTGGGAAAGTTGGATAAGCATGGAATAGAAACAAAAGGTGATCTATAGGATGGATGTTTGCTGCTGCTCTGCTATGAAACCATTTCAAACGATATAAACTATTCATTACATATGTTACATGAAGAGAAACCAATCAGTTCACCAGACATACAGGCCCATCTCTCAGTTTTCGTCAAATCTGTCATGAAAGAGCAAGGTCTATATTTGTATTGGTGAATAAAGTATGCAGTCCTTGATGACCTGGTCCTCATATTGATTTTGATATCTCACTCTTCTCTTAACTCATGGTCATCTAAGTGTTACAAATGACTTTATTCATGAGTGCCTATGTTTGCATACAAGTTGATAGTTATAAAAACTCAAGTTTCTGTTTGGGCTAGTCTACACACTAAATACATAGTCTTTATGTAAGCCATGATGTTGATCAGAAATTTCAAGGCATTTTTCTTTCTATTCTTGTGTTTCAGTTCTCAGTTTTACATATAAACACTTTTCTGTGTAATCTTCCTACTCTGGAACTCCAGGTATAGCAAAAGATATTTCTTCTTCTACAAATATATTTCAGCATTTTTATTTTATAATCTTCAAAGATAATAGCTAAGTAATCTGTTTTTAAACAATAATTTCAGTAATAATAAGGGTGATAGTTTGCAGTCATTTATATCACCTATAAATCAAGTAGGAACAGTAGTGATTCAATACACACCTACAATAAAAACAATGATGAAATATTTTATAAGTTGTCTGGCCTTTAAGTTCACATAGAGGATAAACCTTATTTTTAACTTTATGTAAACTTAGACATGGCTTTAGTAAAAACAGAAAGGTTGCCTATATCTGGTAAGTATCCTATCACCCATATTACACTTGCAGACTTTGACCTGCATAGATAAAATATTCTATTAGACTTTCTGGATTTGAAATAATTAACTTTCATCTTATGTTACATACTGATAACAAAGTAGTAGGATAGTTAAGCAGGACCAATTTTTATCTAAAAACCTTGTTCTATTCTACTCATATCTATTAAATATTTAACAGTAATTTGTTTCTTTAACACTGAACGTATGCTCTAAGAAGCATTATAACTTGAACAACTCAATCAAATAATATACAAATAACAACCTATATTGTCTTAACTGATAAATTCTATCAAAATGATATAACAAATACCAAAGCAAATCCATTTTTAGGAGCTTTATGATATATCTAATGCTATAATACAAATTATTCAATATTGGCTTTTTTAGTGTAGTTTATTGTGAATCATAATATTGTTCAGGAAAGTGGAAGTAATTCAGTTTCTGAATAAAAGATTTGTGAGTAAAGTAAAGTTACAGCTGACATTCTGGTCATTTCAAAGACGTTATCATCTTAAAGTACTCATGAACTTATTAGTCAAAGAAAACATAAACAAAAAAGCAACTAAGAGTTCTTCTTTGTCTCCACATAGTTTCTTGTCACTGTTTATGCAATGTAAATGGAGGTTACTTAAGTGTCAGGGTATAAAATATCAAAAGTATTTTTTTCTATAAGGTGAAAATCATCTTGTATTCTATAACAGAGCCTCAGAGAACATGTAACATTACATTTCATTTGTTTGGTGGAAGAAAAGATCTGTAAAACTTAAATGGATATGAATATGGCTCAGTTTCTCAGAAGAAGGATGTTGATGTCACGATTTAGACAACTATGTAGATTAGCTTGAATACCTGAGTTCTATCCCTGGGACCTACACAGTAAGAGGAATGAACTTATTCCTCTAAGTTGTTTACTGACCACCAAACAAATGCAGTGGCTTTATGTCTCTACACATACACACACACACACACACACACACACACACACACACACACCACATGAACACACACACCCATGCACACAACATAAACATAACATAAGTAACAACTAATATTTTAACTATTAATTTCAAAAGAAAACATATTTTACATAGTGGAATTGTCATCTCTTAGGAAAAAGAAGAACATTCTGCCAGAATAGCCAATGATATTCATAGCACAGAAAACATTGCTAAGATACTTTGAAATAAATTGCTCAATAGACATAAAAGGAATGTTACTAATGAGGCCTTAAAGAATATGTATGGCATCACAAAATATATGGTTAATTCAAAAAGAATCCATTTTGTGTGGGTGAAGAAAATAATAGTGAGAACAATGTGTTGTGTGAACATTGGATGTAAACAAATGTCTACTCTCCTCAGATTGAAAACCACTAGGAACAAACAACAACAAAAAATTCTATTCAAGTGTAGCCCGTGAACCAAAGGGTTCTGTTAATGTTATTTACATGAGTATGGGTAATAAGTTATTTGCCAGGCCATAGGCAACCATGAATAGCTACAACACTGAAGAAAAAAAGTCTCCTTCCATACCTAGTAAAGATTAACTGTCTATAAGTCCCTGGAGAGACATAGCTTCAGGACCACTCTCTCCTACTATAGTGCCTATGAATCTTGATGAGTGATAAGATCCTCTCACACTCCCAATTACTCTAGAACAGAAATTTGGTGAACTCTGTCTTGTACAGGTCTTTTGCAGGTAATCAAAACTGCTGGCAGTTCATAAGGACAATGGCTTTGGAGAACAATGTTCTATTTATACTCAGTTTCATAACAATCAAAATATTATCAGAACTATGAAATACTATGTGTGGAAAGTAAAACAAGAAGTGATTTTTGTCCAGCAAAACACAGCAAAATGTCTGTGATGTAGAGAGTGTCTTTCCTTTAGTCCAAGAGCAACTGTAAGACTTGCAAGTTTATAGAATTAGAACAGAGGCAGAAACAGAAGACTGTGATTAATGTCTAATTTTAAGTGGCCTTTACTGTGATGAAACATTGTGCCAAACATTATCACTGTGGAATGTTTTCTTACCAGTGTAACAAATTGGCAAGGGTCCAGTATTTAAAGATGCATATAAAATATACTTAGGAATATGCATATGTAAATCTTATTATGAATCAACAACTTATACATAAATTGAAAACAGATCCCTAGTATATTTATTTTTATTTTTACTGTCGCAAAAGGTCAAAACCAGAGACTCACCAAGATAAGGCATATGTGTTACTATTGAGCCATACGTTCAACTAAATTATGATATTATTATATATTACTAGTTGAATTTTAAATGAAGAGAAAAATGTCTCCTTGTAATAAAAATGCTTCTTATGAGGAGGGTGAGATGGTTTTGATTACTGCCATATCAAACAAGGTGATGGAATCAGAGATATGTAAATTTGAGAAATATAAGTATGAGCATTCATATGAATGTGAGTCTGTGGAAATGTACACATGTACAGTCATGCATACAATGCATGTACTTGCATTTGTAGGTAATATTTTAAAGTGAGATTTAATTTTAACATTCAAGAGAAAGTGATTGTTATCTCCTGAATAGTGCCTTGCCTGTCTAGACACAGAAGTTTGAATAATCAAACTGAATCCAAAGAATGAGCCTCTTACTCTCACTGCATTTTATTGATGAAATGTGATAGGCATTATGAAAATCAGCATGCATGAGTCATTAATGATCTTTGCATCTTAACTGTGACAGAATATTTATAGAATGGAATATCATATTCACAGAAATCCTTACATTTTCTCTCCTCATTTCTTGTCTTTTTATACTTCTGTCTAGTAGTAATGTTTCCTACCTTCTAAATCAACCCAGAGAATACTAATGGAGAGATATTCAAATTTGACAATAACCTGAATCCAAGTTTATATATTTCTCGTGTAACTAATTTTCTTGTTTATGAATCAGATAATAAAGTTTGGTATTCTGCTTAAGTTTGTTGTAAAATTTCACTTTATAGAGCCACTTAATGAGGGATATTGTTCACCTGTAAGATCACAAATGTATTCACATAAAGCATGTCCATGAAGCTATGTACTAGTATACATATCACCTCTTTTTCATGGAATCTCAAATATAATCATGTAATTTCAAGTACAACTAAATTATCACTTAGTAGGGGACATAGAAGAAATCAGAACATTGGATAATCCATCTTTTGTAGCTGGTTTCTCTGAAATCCAGTGACCTAATTCCTTTCTGGCCTCTATTTCCACATGGTGATTTCTGAGCCTTAATTTTCTTTCTGGCAAGTTTTCATTCCCTAGTAGTCACTCCCCCAGTTGACCAACTGTATTGGGCTGTCAGTTCAGTTACTGAAGATACAGCTATCTCAATTCACCCTTTAGGTCAGAATGTTAGAGATGTAAAACTCGGTAAGAGTAAAAGGACATAATCAATCTAGAAGTGATAAAAAAAAATGTCAAGTGATATAAGGTGATGTACCTACATCAGGAAAAATATTCAAGAAACTCTGGCCTGCTAGGAAACCTTATCTTTGAAATCTTATAAAGGTTAAAGAACAAATGCTTTAAAAGATTTCCAAAAGAAATAGTTTCTTGCAATGCACCAATATTTTTGAGACTTGTCTTCTCTCTTCAGTGGTTCTTTTTTTTTTTCTATACACATACATACTGTATTTCTTACACCAATGAAATCACAGCACCATGATAATTTAGAGATGTTTATTAACTGATCTTAATATTTATAATTTGTCAGTCATCTCAGTCTCTATATAATCTTAAACACTTTCTTATCTCATTTTCTTTCAAGGTTGTAGATCTTTGGCATTGGAATCAAGTTCAAGTCCTCTATATGAGAGAAAAGAATACTTACACTAAGTTACACCACTGGCCCAAGCCATCATCTAGTCTCTGAAATAGATTTTGTGTTACAATCCCCAGTAGCAACTGTGAATGCACCTGCCCTATACCCATGATAATAGTCATAAAAATCTGTACTAAAATGTAGTAGAAATTATTAATAAATCCCAGTCCAGAGCTTCTACCCCACTTTGTTCATCAAGTTTCTAAATAAAAAACACACTCACAGCCTTTATTTTTACAACATACCATAAGCAGCACAATAACTGGCCAGCTGCCTAACTTCATGGTGTTGAATCTACTTTTCTATCAATAACCCTGAGTTGTTTCTTACTATTTTTTTATATTCCATCAGAGATGCACTTAATTCCAATGGGGCATCCCTCAGTTTCACATTTTTATTGCCAGCTTACCCATGGTGGCTTCTCCTTCCTCTTCTCCTTTATGTTCTTGTTCTTCCTCTTAATCCCAAGCCCAGAAGCTTAAACCCCACCTATGTCTCTTCTGCCCAGCTATTAGCTGTTGGCATTTTTATTTACCATTCACAATTAACTGGGAACAGGGTCATGTCAGGAGCCATAATAGAACAAGCTAATAACCAGCAGGTGATCTTTCCAAGATGATTTGCTTTGGATTAATCTGTGACAGATTTGACCTTATAAGCAAGGACCTAAGAGAATTCATTTTAGGAAAGATTCCTGCTATTAATATGTTTTTCCTGTTATTACTAAATATATATAACAATCACTAAATATCATCCCACCCCTTTTAAGCAGATCTCTGCAGATCTACGAAGATGTACTGTCTTGTAGTGTTGCTATATAGACAAATAGATGACTTCTTAAGTCTTAATGGTGATCCTATAAGAATTCCTAAAATTATATCAGTGATTATTAAGCTCTTTTATAGTGGGACTGCTATTAGGTCCTTTTCTGATAGTCAAAACTGCAGTGAGAACTCTGTCAGTCCCCCATCTTTCATCAGTTAGTTGCTCTTAGTAACCACACTTTCTCCTACTCAGAACACATTCCAAGAGGTTGTAAAACAATTAACCAAAGGTCATAAAAATGGAACTAATGATTTATTAGTGCTAGGACAGAAGATAAAATATTGACTGGGTTTGTCTATTAAAAAAACTTCACTGATAACTTTGTTATGGCTTTTGACGTTCAAAGAAGTTGTGGAGTTGTGACAGGTGATGCCTGTTTAGTCAAAAAAATTATTCCTAATGAATAGACATGTAAACATTCTCTGTTGTAAAGTTCTATTTCAATTTATGATTTGATTTTATTATGTGAACTCATGTTGAACTTTTTAACATGTGATCATGTATTCTGAAAGATGTATAAGTCCTGAGAACAAAGAGATGAGAGAAAAACTTTTTCATTTTCCCCACTTAGAAGGAATATTTTCCCTTTCCTCACTTAGAATTTTTTTTTCTTTTCCCCTTAGATAGCTTTCATAGGAAACTTTTTACAACTTAGTACTAAACTCTATAATTACTTTTGAAAGTGTTCATTTTTTTCCCTGGGACTTCCAACTAGCCTTGCAATTAGCCTTGCAATTACTGCTGAGATAGAACAAAGGCCACATTACTTAATCCCCCTTCCTTCCTTGTTATGCTACAGATGTCAATATCCTAAGTTAGTAGCTTTTACCCTCAGAAAGAGCAAGAAAGTTTTTAGGATTTTTTAGAAGTTATCATCAACATTTCAATTTAGTTAGAGAGCTAGAATGTCTGGAGACCCTCAAGCTTTAAAGCCACACCAGAGTCCTACTCTATAACCCTGCCACTACCTTCTCCAGGCTGGGAGGCTCCCCACAGGGTCACTCAGTGTCTTATTTGTGAACTCTCATCTTTGGAGCAACCCAACTTGGGACCCCATTAGTATTAGGCCAACCCACTATACAAAAAAAAAATGACCAAATAATAAGTGTTAATTTTCTTAAAATGTTGGCTCTGCTGAAAGTTGGTTCTTCTGAAGTACATTATCCTACTTCTCCCAAAGAGAGTCATTCTTTAAGATCTAACTAACAGTCCTCTTTCTCTGTGAGATCTTAGGCTTTGAATGTAGGGAATTCCAGCACAAAGCCTCAGTCCTATAGCATTGCGAGACCTGTGACAGACAGTTCATACAATAAATTACAAAGGACTTGAACTACAACCTTAGATTTAAATTTTATTTCCTGTGAGTTTGAAAGCTTTTTCTAGGAGTCATAGCTTAGCTACTCCATGGGAAAAAGTTGATTGCACCTTTCCTGTAAGAGTCACCAGAGATAGAATTACTTAGGAGAGAATCTACTGATTAGTATAAATACTGGGATTATTTGAACTACAGAGACTTGTACATTCATACACACATATGTACATACATACATACATACATACATATTAGAATATGTATATATGTATGTATATATAATACATATTAGCAATGACTAAACAATCAGAAAAATTGGATATTACATAGAATGCATTTCTTTAATAGCTATAACTGAAAGTCAGAGGAAATTTGGGAAGAGAAGAATAATAAGTTATAATCTGGAGAAGAGTATAAAGCTGCCTATGATTAAGGAAAGGCAGAAAAACCAAACTTTTACAGATTTTCTAGCATTCAAAAAACCAAACTTTGCTCTGTTTGCTTCTAGCAATGTTCTGTCATAGTGATAGATGATTGAGGATTATACATTTGTAATATTTTTCTGCAGAAAAATCTGTAAATCTTTCCAACTTGCTTACAGTATAAAAGGTGTGAGTCATTGAAATCTAAACATGTTAAACACTCAGATGAAGGCCATGAGAAAACTTAAGAATACTTCTAGCAATTCAATATATTACCCAGGTGACTTACATTAATAAGTTACAAATTCCAAGGTTCTTTATACTTATCAAATAATTCTAATAATATTTCAATTACCATTACCCAATTCATTGATTTCAAAGCATGTACAAATATTTTAAAAGATAAATCTTAGTATCTTGATGAATATGTAAGGCTTAGATATTAACAGCCTTTAGACCTACTAATGATCAAAGTGCTTTTGCAAGGTTAATGAATTCTAGTATGAACGTCATTATGCTTCTCACTATTTGCTGCACAAAAACTCACATGTATTAAAACTCAGTGTGCGGCAAAGCCACGATGACCTCCAGATAATTTATCGTTGACAATATTTCAAACTAGTTTGTCCAAAAGAAATCTGAGTTTGCTGACACAGCAGAGGATTGTAGTCAAATGCAATAGAGGTTAGTGAAAAATAAGATTCTGAATCTGAAAAGCAGTAGACATCCAAGTGTTAGAATCCCAAGGTCATGTTTATTCAAGTGGTAGCAGTGTAGTCATAAGACCACATGTAGCATTAATCTCAGAAAAATTAATTACTGTAAACTTCTTCAGTGTATTGTTCAAAGATGCAAATTGCTAGAGAAAGCAATTAAACACAATCAAATGTTCAGGCTGATCAGTTTGACTATGTATTGAATAATAGAGCACTATGTCCCCAAAGCAGTATTTTTTTCATGATTCACATACGCACAGCATCATTTTCCTGCCCATAATAGAAAGAAAATCACAAGATAAGGATGATTTTAAAAATTTAAGAAGTTTATTTTGGAATTGGTAGGTATAGTATAATGCTGAAATTTCACAGTGTGGTGGTGGAGGACTGCTTGGACTTCTCTCATAAGAGAGCACATGTAAATTTATTTTATTTCAAATATATACATTGTTTTAAGTTTATAAAACCCAAAACAATAAATGATGCAAACCTAATGAGGCAAAATAGTAATAGTATTAATAATAGTAACAAGCATCGTTAAAGAACCTACCATAACCAACTGGTTTTAATTTCATTATAAGAAAGTAGGCAGAAAGATGTTTGTTAGTCAAATAATGCTCAGTGAATGCAGGGAAAACTGGACACACATACACAAAATGATCATAGAGTAAAAATATTTATGAAATGCATCTTAGGTGGATGTGTTACTTTTTAATTTTTTATTTTATTTATTTACATTCCAAATATTTTCCCTCCCAGTGCACCCTCCCAAAGAATTTTCCCCCATTCCCCCTCTACTTTACCTCTGAGACAGTGCCCCCCTCTTCCCTGGGGCATCAATTCTATAAAGAACTAGGTGCAGCTTCTCCCACTGAGGCCAGAAAAGGCAGTCCTCTGCTAGATATGTGCCAGGAGCCTCTAACCAGCCCCTGTATGCTCTTTGGAGTGTGGCTTAGTCTCTGTGAGTTCAGAGGGGTCCAGGTTACTTGACACTGGTGGTCTGCCTATGGGGTTTCCTTCAATCCATCCCCTAACTCTTCCATTGGGGTCCTAGATCTCTATCCAATGCTAGGTTTTAAATATCTGCATCTGTCTCTGCCAGCTGCTAGTAGAGTTTATCAGAGGAAAGCCATGCTAGGCTCCTGTCTGCAAACAAAACATAGTCTGAGTAATAGTGCCAGTGTTTGGTACCCTCCCATGGGACAGACAGATCTCACGTTGGGCCAGTAAGTGGTGGGCAACTCCTTCCATCTCTGCTCCATTTTTTTGTCCCTGCATTTCTTTTAGACAGGAATATTTGGGCTCAAAATTTTTGAAGGTGGGTTAGTGTTGCATTCCTCCACTGGGGTCTCTATCAAACTATTGGAGGAGTTTTTTTCAGGTTCCCTTTTTCCACTGTTGAGGATTTTGCTTGAGATCTCTCACATTGAGACCTGGGACCCTCCCCCGTCCTGGGTCTCTGGGACTTTAAGGAGGATCCCCTGAAACCCATCCCCGGCAGCTTCATGTTTCCGTTTATTTTCCTGGTCCTCTGTGCTTCTCTTCTGTTTCACATACATGATCCTGCCCCCACCTCCTTTTCTCTTCCCCTCCCCTGTCCCACTCAGATAACCCCCTTCCTCTACCTCCCATGATTATTTTGTTTCACATCCTAAGTCTGATTGAAGCATTCTCACTTGGGCCTTCCCTCTTGTTTAACTTCTTAGGGTCTGTGAGGTGTATCATAGGTATTCTATACTTTTGGTCTCATAGCCACTTATGAGTGAGTACATACCATAAATGTCCTTTTGGGTCTAGGTTACCTCAGTCAAGATGATGTTTTCTAGTTTCACCAAAAATTCATGATGACCTAGTTTTTAAT
Organism: Mastomys natalensis; assembly: GCA_021653895.1. NCBI lineage: Eukaryota > Metazoa > Chordata > Mammalia > Rodentia > Muridae > Mastomys > Mastomys natalensis. Next base: position 28,439 of record JAJTUV010004843.1, read on the forward strand.
AGCTGAAGAGCATCCCATTGTGTAAATGAACCACATTTTCTATATCCATTCTTCAGTAGAGGGACATCTGGATTGTTTCCAGCTTCTGACTATTATGAGCTCAGTGGAGCACATGTCTTTGTGATATGGTGGAGTATCTTTTGGGTATATGCCCAGGAATGATATAACTGGGTATTCAGGTAAAACAACTTCCAATTTCCTGAGGAACCACCAGATTGATTTCCAGAGTGGTTGTATAAGTTTACAATACCACCAGCAATGGAGGGGTGTTTCCCTTTCTCCACATCCTAGCCAACATGTGCTGTCACTTGAGTGACTTGAGAAACCATTCTGGTTGGTACAACATGGAATCTCAGGGTTGTTTTGATTTACATTTCCTTGATGACTATGGATATTGCTTTTTTAATTAATTAATTAATTAATTAATTTTAAACTCAAAATTTTATTCCCCTCCTAGTCCACCTTTTGACTGTTCTGCATCCCATACCTCCTCCCTGCCCCCATGTCTCCACGAGAATATCCCCACCCCCCCACCCCACAAGCCCTCTAAAACTCCCTGAGGCCTCCAGTCTTTTGAGGGTTAAGTGCATCTTCCCTGACTAAACCCATACCTAGCAGTCCAGCAGTTCTCTGCTGTATTTGTATTGGGGGCTTCATATCAACTCGTGTATGCTGCCTAGATGGTGGTCCAGTGTTTGAGACATCTCAGGGGTCCAGGTTAATTGAGACTGCTGGTCCTCCTACAGAGTTGCTCTCCTCCTCAGTTTTTTCCAGCTTTTCCCTAATTCAACCACAAGGGTCAGCAGCTTCTGTTCACTGATTTGGTGAAAATATCTGCATCTGACTCTTTCAGCTCCTTGTTGGGTCTTTTGGAGAGCAGTCATGATAGATCCCATATTGTGAGCACTCCATAGACTCAGTAATAGTGTCAGGCCTTGGACCAGCTTTTGAGTTGGATCCCACTTTAGGCCTGTCACTGGACATTCTTTTCCTCAGTCTCTTCTTCATTTCCATCTCTGCAGTTCTTTCAGACAGGAACAATTATGAGTCAGAGTTTTTGACTGTGAGATGGCAACCCCTCCCTCACTTGATGCCGTGATTTCCTGTTGAAGGTGGGCTCTATAACTTCACTCTCACATTTTATCTAAGGTCCCTCACTTTGAGTCTTGAGAGTCTCTCACCTCCCAGGTCTCTGGTGCATTCTAGAGGGTTCCCCCAACATCCTACATCCTGAGGTTGCCTGTTTCCACTGTTTCTGCTAGCCCTCAGGGCTTCAGTCTTTTTCCTTCACCCAATACCAGATCAGGTTCCCCTCTTCCTCACCCCACCCCCAATCCATTTTCCCTCCTCCCTCCCTCTGATCATTAAGGTCTTTGAACATTTCTTTAGGTGTTTCTCAGCCATTCGAAATTCCTCTGTTGTGAGCTCTCGGTTTAGTTCTATAACTCATTTAAAAAAAAAAAAAACGATTTATTTATTTATTTTATGTATGTGAGTACACTGTCACTCTCTTCATAAGCACCAGAAGAGGGCATTGGATTGCATTGAAGATGGTTGTGAGCCACTGTGTGGTTGCAGGGAATTGAACTCAGGAACTCTGGAAGAGCAATCAGTGCTCTTAACCACTGAGCCAGCTCTCCAGCCTTATACCCCATTTTTTTAAATTGGGTTTTTGTTTATTTTTTTGTGTTTTTTTTTTTTTTTTTTTTTTTTTTTTGTGGTCAGCTTCTTGAGTTCTTTATACTTTGGATATTAGCCCTCTATCGGATTTGGGGATAGTGAAGATTTTTTTTTCCCAATCTGTAGGTTGCCGATTTGTCTTATTGGCTATGTCTTTTGCCCTACAGAAGCTTTCCAGTTTCATGAGGTCCCATTTATCAATTCTTGATCTTAGAGTGTGAGCCATTGGAGCTCTGTTTAGAAAATTTCCTCCTGTGTCAATACATTCAAGGCTCTTTCCCACTTTCTCTTCTATTAGATTCAGTGTATCTGGTTTTATGTTGAAGTCCTTGATCCACTTGGACTTGAGCTTTGTGCAAGGTGACAAATTTGGGTCTTTTCCATTTTTCTACATATTGACATCCAGTTAGACCAGCACCATTTGTTGAAGATGCTTTCTTTTTTCCATTTTATATGTTTAGCTTCTTTGTAAAATATCAAGTGTCTGAAAGTGTGTGGTTTTATTTGTGAGTCTTCAATTCTATTCCATTGATCAATGTGTTTGTCAGGCAGTTTTTTGTCACTATTGCTCTGCATTAAATCTTTAGGTCGGGGATGGTGATTGCCCCAGCCATTCTTTTATTGTTAAGTATTTTTTTTTTTTTTCGCTACTGTAGGGTTTTTGCCTTTCCATATGAATTTGAGAATTGTTCTTTCCATGTCTTTGAAGAATTGTATTGGGAATTTGATAGGGATTACACTGAATCTGGAGATTGCCTTTGGTAAGATGGTATTTTACTGTATTAATTCTTCTAATCCATGAGCATGGGAGAAATTTCCATTTTCTGAGATCTTCTTCGATTTCTTTCTTGAGAGACTTGTAGTTATTGTCATACAGTTCTTTCACTTGTTTGATTAGAGTTAAAGCAAGATATTTTATATTATTCCTGGCTACTGTGAAGGGAGTTGTTTCTCTAATTTCTTTCTGATCCTGTTTATAAAAGAAAGCTGTGATTTGTTTGAGTTAAATTTATATCCAGCCACTTTGTTGAAGTTGTTTATCAGCTGGAGAAGTTCTCTGGTAGAGTTTTTGGGGATACTTATGTATACTTCAAATTATCTGCAAATAGTGATACTTACCCCTTGATCGCTTTTTGTTGTCTTATTGTTCTAGCTAGCACTTGGAGTACTATATTGAATAAATACAGGGAGAGCGGGCATCCTTGTCTTGTCCCAGATTTTAGTGGGATTGCTTCAAGTATCTCTCCTTTTAATTTGATATTGGCTGTTGATTTGCTGTATTATTGCTTTTATTATGTTTGGTATGAGTCTTGAATTCCTGATCACTCCAATACTTTTTACATGAATGGGTGTGTTGCATTTTGTCAAATGTTTTTCAGCATCTAAGGAGATGATCATCTGATTTTTTTGTTTGAGTTTGTTTATATAGTGGATTACATTAATTGATATTTCATATATTGAACCAACCTTGCATCCCTGGGATGAAGTCTACTTGATCATGGTAAATAATGGTTTCTATATGTTCTTGGATTCAGTTTGCAAAAATTTTATGAGTATTTTTCATCAATATTCATAAACAAGATTGGTCCGAAGTTCTCTTTTTTGGTTGAGTCCTTGTGTGGTTTACGTATCAGAGTAACTGTGGCTTCATAGAATTAACTAGGCAGTATTTCTTTCTGTTTCTAATTTTTTTTAAATGTAACCAATATCTTTATTTGATTTTTAGCTGCATCAGATCTATGTTGCAGAGCTGCCAATTTGTTTGGTCTCATACCACCTACATATTACATTAGGTATTTACATTGAATAGGTTATAAGTATATATCTAAATTTTTAAAAATTTTTTTATTGAATATTTAATTTATATTTCAGATGTTATCTCCTTACCCCATTCCTCCTCTCTGCCCAGGAACCCCTTATCCCATCCCCCTCCTGCTTCTATAAGGATGTGCCCCCACTTACTCCCCACTCCCACCTCCCCACCCACGAATTCCCCCACACTCGGCGTCCAGCCTTCATGGGACCAAGGATCACCTCTCCCACCTATTCCCCTACAAGGCCATCCTCCCCTACATATACAGCTGGAGTCTTGAGTCCCCTCCCTCCCAGGCTGGTGTTTTAGACCCTGGGAGCTCTGGTTGGTTGATATTGTTGCTCTCCTCATAGGGCCCGCAAACCCTCTCAGCTCCTTCAGTCTTCTCTCTAACTACTCCATTGGGAACCCCTTGATCAGTTCAATGGTTAGCTGTGAGTAGCCACCTCTGAATGTCAGACTCTGGCAGACCTCTAAGGAGACAGCTATATCAGACTCCTGTCAGCATGCACTTCCTGACATCCACATCAGCATCTACCTTTGGTGACTGGACATGGGATGGATCCCCAGGTGTAATGGTCTCCAGATTTCTTACTGAAGAACGAAATTGAAGAAGATCTCAGAAGATGGAGAGGTCTCCCATGCTCATGGATTGGCAGGACTAATATAGTAAAAATGGCCATATTGCCAAAAGCAATCTACAGATTCAATGCAATCCCTATTAAAATCTCAACTCAATTCTTAACAGAGTTAGAAAGAGAAATTCTCAAATTCATGTGGAATAACAAAAACCCAGGATAGTGAAAACAATAAAAAAAACCCAGGATATTCTCAACAATAAAATATCTGGAGGAAGTTCTTGTCATACAGGTCTTTCACTTGTTTGGTTAGATTCACACCAAGATATTTTATACTATTTGTGACTATTGTGAATGGTGTCGTTTCCATAATTTCTTTCTCAGCCAGTTTATCCTTTATACATGCAGCCTGTATATGGAGTATGGTCTTCTAAAAAAGTTGTTCAGTTATTCATGGAATATTATTTTTTTATATCTCTTGTATTCAGTTTGCAACTACTTCATTGAGAATTTTTGTATGTATACTCATGAGAGATACTGGACTATAATTTATATATTTTTGTTGGGTTTACACTTGATTTCACTATTTCAATATTATTTGCTTTGTGAAGGAGCTTATTGTGGTTCTGAATTTTTTTAAACATAACTCAAAAAAAAATATCTGGAGGAATAACCATCTCTGATTTCAAGCTGTACTACAGAGCAATAGGATAAAAACTGTATGATATTGGTACAGAGACAGGCAGGAAGATCAATGGAATAGAATTGAAGACCCAGAAATGAACCCACACACCTATGGTCACTTGATCTTTGACAAAGAAGCTAAAACTGTCCAGTGGAAAAAGGACAGCATTTTCAACAAATGGTGCTGGTTCAACTGGAGGACAGCAGTAGAAGAATACAAATCTATCCATGCTTATCTCCTTGTACAAAGCTCAAGTCCAAGTGGATAAAGCATCTTCACATAAAACCAGATACACTGAAACTAATAGAAGAGAAGGTGGGGAAGAACCTTGAATACTTGGGCACTGGGGAAAAGTTCCTGAACAGAACACCAATGGCTTATGCTCTTAAGATCAAGAATTGGCAAATGGGACCTCATAAAATTGTAAAGTTTCTGTAAGGCAAAGGACACTGTCAATAGGACAAAACAGCAACCAATAGATTCGAAAAGATCTTTACCATTCCCACATCTGATAGAGGGCTACTATCCAATATATACAAAGAACTCAAGAAATTAGACTTCTGTTTCTATTTTATGGAATAGTTTGAGGACTGCTGGGAGCCTCCTCTTCTGGAGTAGTGGCAGGGGCACAGAGTAGGACTGGTGATTGCTTTGAAGTCTGAGGGTCTCAGGGCTTTCTGTCTCTCTGGCCTGTAGTTAAATGCTGATGATAACCTCTAAAATGTCCTACAAATTTCCAGCTCCTTCCTCAGAAGGGTAAGAGACTGCAGGCTTAGGTGTTTAACACCTGTAGCCTAACAGGAAGGATTAGGCAATGTGGCCTTTATACTATCTCAGCAGGAACTGCTGGGCTCTAACTTATGCCTGCTAGTCAGGAGTAGCAGGAAGAAATAACACTTAGAGAAGTTATTATAGAGTTTTTCACTAAGTCTAAAAAGTTTCCTATGAAAGCTATCTAAGGGGAAAAGTGGAAAGGTCCTAAGTGGAGAAAAGGAAAAAAAATCAAATAAAGGAAAAGTTTTAAGGGAAAAAAATGCTAGGCAGGGGAAAAGGAAAGGAAGGGACAAAAGAATTCTGTCTTTGTCTTCAGTCAGTACTTATATATCTTGCGGAGTTCATGATCACATATTGCAAAATTCATCACAAGTTCACACCAAAAATCAAATCATAAATTGAAATAGAAGTTTACAACAGAGAATGTTTACATGCATATCCATTAGGAGTAATTATCTGGCTAAACATCCATCACCTGTCTAGCTCCACAGGTTCACTGAAGATTTAAAACCATAAGAAATTAGTGAAGTTTTGTATAGATAAACCCAGTCACTATGTTATCTTCTGTCCTACCACCTATAATAAATCATTAGTTCCTTTTTAATGACCTTTAGTTAATCATTTTACAACCTCTTGGAATGTGCTCTGAGTAGGAGAAAGTCTGGTTACTATCTAGAGCAATTAACTGATGACACTCTGGAGACTGGCAGAGTTCTCATTGCAGTTTTGACGATCAGAAAACAACCTAATAGTAGTCCCACTATAAAAGAGCTAAATAATCATTGATATAATTTTAGAAATTCTTATAGGATCATCATTAAGATATAAGAAGTCATTTATTTGTCTATATAGCATCACCACAAGACAACACATCTTCGTGGATCTGCAGAGATCTGCTCCAAAGGGGTGTGCTATTGGTTAGTGATTGTTACATATGTTTAATAATAATACTAGGAAAAGCATAGTAATAGTAGGAATCTTTCCTAAAATAAGTTCCTTACAGCCTTGTAAAATAAGGACTCACTTGTTGCAGAGTATATAATAATCCAAGGCAAACAATTTCAGGATGATCACCTGCTAATTATTAGCTTGTCCCATTATGGCTCCTGACAGAGGACTATTGGTATCAGGTCTTCTTTTAAAGACTGATAGAATTCTGAATTAAATCCATCTGGCCCTGTGCCTTTTTGGAGTGGTAGGTTTTTAATGACTTCTTCTATTTCCTTATGGTATATGAGCCTGCTTAGACATTTTACCTGTTCTTGATTTAACTTTGGTATGTTGTATCTGTCTAGAAAACCAGCCATGTCATCTAGATTTTCCAGTTTTGTTTAGTATAGGCTTTTGTATTAGGATCTAATGATTTTTTTTAACTTTCCTCCATTTCTGTTGTTATGTCTCCCTTTTCATTTCTGATTTTGTTAATTTTAATACTGTCTCTGGGCCCTTTAGTTAGTTTGGCTAGGAGTTTATCTATCTTGTTGACTCTCTCAAAGAATCAGCTTTTGATTTTGTTGATTCTTTGTATTTTTCTCTTTTTTTCTATTTGGTTGATTTCATCCCTGAGTTTGACTATTTCCTGCCATCTACTCCTCTTGGGTGTGTTTGTTTCCTTTTGTTCTAGAGTTTTCAGGTGTGCCATTCAGTTGCTAGTGTAAGATCTCTCAAGTTTCTTTACCAGGACACTTAGTGCTATGAATTTTCCTTTTGGCACCACTTTCATTGTGTCCCATAAGTTTGTGTATGATGTGTTAATATTTTCATTAAACTCCAGGAATTCTTTAATTGCCTTCTTTATTTCTTTCCCTGACTAAGTTATCATTGAGTCGAGATTTGTTCAGTTTCCATGTGTATGTGGGCTTTCTGTTGTTTTTGTTGTCATTGAAGACCAGCCTTAGGCCATGGTGATCTGATAGGATGCATGGAATTATTTCAATATTCTTGTATCAGTTGAAGGCTGTTTTGTGACCAATCATATGGTCAGTTTTGGAGAAGGTATCATGAGGTACTGAGAAGAAGGTATATTCTTTTGTTTTAGGGTGAAATGTTCTGTAGATACTGTTAAATCCATTATCATAACCTCTATTAGTTTTCTCTGTGTCTCTGTTTGATTTCTGTTTCAATGACCTGTCCATTGGTGAGAGTGGGGTGTTGAAGTCTCCCAGTATTTTTGTGTGGGGTCAAATTAATATACATATTTTTTACTTCTGGCTTTTAAATCTTTCTCTCATATTCCCCTGAATCTTGGGAGACAAAAGTGACATATATATTTTCCATTTACATTGAAACACTCAAAGTCTCTTATTGTCTGCATGCTGGCAAGTTGTGTAGATGGCCCCATGGTCATGCATAAAGCGAGAGCACTAGATTTATTCAGTGATATAGATAGGTGGTAGGTAGATAGATAGATAGAGAGATAGATAGAGAGATAGAGATAGAGAGAGATAGATGATATAGACATATACATATATATAGACATATATGTAGACATAGAGAGAGATAGAGATAGAGAGAAAGATGATATAGATGTAGATACAGATATAGAAAGATATATGAGAGAGAATATTAGTCATGGAACAGAAGGAATTTAAAAATGGAAGGCAGAAATTGAGGTATATACACTTGATCTAAGCACACATGTGTGGTGCCTCTAAAGCCAGAAAATAGTGTGGTATTCCAGTGGTCAGAGTTACAGGTACCTGTAAGCTGTCAGGTATGGGTGCTGAGAAACAAACTCAGGTGCAGTACAAGAACAACAAGCACCAATGATTTCTGACCTCTTCTCTAACTCCTAATTTGTAAAATTTATATTTAGTAAATATTCAAAGACATATGGCTACCATTCATACAGCACTGAGAAGATGGCTCCCTTAGTATAGTGTTTCCTTTGCAGGTATGAAGAAATAAGTTTGGAAATCATGTACAAGATTAGCACAATATGGTCAATTTTTGAAAATTTAGATTGAGAGTGAATTCATTTCTAAAAATAAGATATGGAGTTACTAAGAAAGATATGCAGTATTGACCTTTGGGCTCTATATGCATGCCATCACACATACCCACATGCACAGATACATACATATACATATAAACATAAACACATAAACACTCGCAAATAGATTACTAAAAATATATATAATGTATATATACATGTTAAAATTAAGTTAAAAGATGCCTACATTTGCATCATAACATTTTAACACTTTCACTGTTAATATTTTCTGCAGTTTAAATTTCATGGTATAGTCTTGAAAAGAAAGTTTGATTTTACAAAGAAAAAAAAAAACAGCTTTGTACACCGTTTGCAACACAGTAACCATGCAAGTATTACCCATTCATGAGAATTATTCATCCTTAATACAATATTAACAGTTATCATTAGATATATTGACTTCCAGGTACTTCCTTAGTCATACACTGATATGAATTTGTGTTTTGTACTAAAACATCAAACACATTCCTGAATTCTCTGAATTCATTAACCTCATAACTCTCAAGATACACAATTTGCACAAAATCACAGTTTAAAGCCAATTTATATGCAATATAAGTAATGCAGAGAGCGAATCAATGATCCCAGGTAGTTGTCTACCTGAATTAAACTCACCTTCAAGTTGCTCCTCACTCAAGCCATGTGATAAACATACACAGGTAAAGAATTTAGTTACAATTATAATTATAGTCATCACCTGTGGGACTGCGTAAGGGTATCCTGGTTCTTTGGCTGGGCATAGGCCTAGAACCCTGAGACTCCAAGGGGAAATGGCAGGAGTTCAGCTACGTCCCCAGAACTCAGGGTCCTAACAAGCAATCTAATCTCCATAGACCTACATTGTTCAGTCACGAAGGCCATTACAGCCCCCCCAAAGTGCACAGGTAGAGGGTGTAACTACAGGCATCAGGCCCTAGGGATTTACATACTAATGAAGGTCAGAGGGCGAGCCAATTAAGCATTCCTCCCCTCCCCAGACCCTATCCTACTTCTCCCTCCCTATTTAACTCAGGCCTGCCCTGAGTTTGGGGGGGTACATCCAGAACCATCTACCATCCGCCATGACAATAAACCCTTTGGGAACCAAGGACTTCCTCGTGTCATTGGGGCCTGCTGGGCCTGCCGTCGCCGAAGCCTCCAGCCACTGGAACCAGGGACCTTCCTCCGGTATGTGACACAGGTCAGGCAGCCATCCACCTTGCAGGCCCCTGGGCCGCTGCCACCTGGGCCCGGGGCCTGCCGCTGTCCTGCCGCGTGGGCCTGGGACTCCACCGCTGCCCGCCTTTTTTCCCACATAATGCGCACCAACGTGGAGCTCTGA
>JAJTUV010004844.1:0-14569 GCA_021653895.1 Mastomys natalensis
ACACAGCATAGTTGCAACAATAACATGGGAAGAGAGCATGAGTAAAACACACAGCATGGTTGTGAAATTAACACAAGAAGAGAGCATGTATGAGACACATATCGTGGTTGTGGTTTGGAAAATAACAAGGGAAGAGAGCATGAGTGACACACATAGTGTGGTTGTAACAATAACATTGGAAGAGCATGTGTTATACACACAGCTTGGTTGTGACAATAACATGAGAAAAGAATGTGGCATATTTACATGTATGTGATATTCTAATGTAATTACCATGATGGAAGCCATGGTGTGTTCACATGTATGTGATATTTTAAAGAAATCACAATGATGAAGATGAGGCGTGTTCATGAGTGCTTAATATTATAATGTAGTCATGATGGAATCCATGCCATGTTCACATGTATGTGACATTCAAATTGAAGATGATGTAAGAAAAATTTTGGTGAACTTGAATATTTGCACTGAAAGAATGTATGATAAAATTGAAGACATGGTTGAAAAGAATTAGTGATAAAATAAAGATAAATATATAAAAGTTTGATGTAAAATTATGAAATATTTGTGAGAAAAAAAATTTGATTGAAATGAAGACAAATATAGCAATAAAAGTGTGAAAATATTGAAACTGAAGAAAATTCCCTAAAAAGAAATTGAAGATTGACATGGAAAAATTCGTGAGAAATTGAAGATGATTTAAAAAAAATTGGGGAAAAAATGAATATTTGCATGGAAAAATGTTTGATAACATTGAAGACATTGTTGAAAAAATTAGTGATAAAAATAATATATAGAATTTTTTTTCAAAAAATATAAATCGGTTTTGAAAATTTTTTATTAAGATCACATCAAATATAGCAAAAAATATGAAAAACTTGAAAATATTTCTATAAAAATCCCTAATATTAAAATTGACATGAAAAATTTCTTTTTAAATGAAGACAAATGAAGAAAAATATAATGAATATATAAAATATATATAACATAATTTATATAATATTATATATTATAGTAAACATATTACATAAAATATAATATATGATATATACAATATATTATATATATATGATGTAATTATTATACATATATAGTATACTTAAAATATAATATACAATATATATTATTATATAATATGTTTTTATAAAAGCTTGCCTTAGAACCTTAGAGCCAATGCAGCCCTGTCTACAAGCTGCTGCACAATGAGACTACAGCTAACACACAGTGTGGCCACAGAGTAGATACTATTCTCCTGCTGCAGCCTGCTCAGCCACTGGCTATCACAGGCTACTTGTCACAGGGCATTCTCTGCTCGTGTGAACTATAGGAGGACATGGCGAGGAGGAGCATTTGGTGTGTACATATAGAAAACCATAATAATAATAACAATAACCGTGATAATAATAACAAAGGTAAATTAATTATATATATAAAATCATGTATATAATTCATTTTTAATATATACATATTAAATTTATTATGTATATTAATTCTGTAATATTTATTATACTATGTATTCTGTATTATGTATACATATTTTGTATATATAATCTTATGAATGTATAATATATTAAATATACATGCTATACAATAGTACAATATATATTAAATGTATAATATATAAATATATGTATGTTAAATTTATTACATGTGCATAACATAATACAATAAAATATATAACATAATACTATAATATATATGAAACTATACATAAAATATATAACATAATACTATAATATATATGAAAATATATATAAAACAATAGTATAATATATATTAAATATATACTTGTAATATAGTACAAAATATATTAATAGATATAGTAGTGGTTTAATATTATAATATATATTGTGTATCTTATCTCTTTATCATATATAATCCTATAGCATTCTATATATGTCATATATGTTAAGTCATTAATAATATATCATACATTATATATCACATATATATCACTTATCATGAATCATATATATCATATATCTTATATCATAAATCATGTATCATATATTATATATCATGTATCATCATATATCATAATATACCATATATCATCATATATCTTATATCATATTATTATTATATATTATATATATTATTTTCTAAGTGACCCAACATTTTCTCAGCTGTTCCTCATCACTGTGACCAGTTACTGCTCCACCCCAGGAAATCTCCATGAGTTGTATGTTAACCTGAACTAACCCGTCCACCTGAAACATAGAAAATCTTACCAGCACCATCAAAGGTTCAGTCTTCCTTTCTTCTAGCATGCTGTTGCACTGTTCTTCCCTGGTATATTTAATTTATACGGTATATTGATGTGTATAGTATATTTAATGTATTCAGTATATTTAATGTATACAGTATATTTAATATATACAGCATATTTAATGTATATGGCATATAATATGTATATAACAGTTGACATATGCACTGTATTTAATGTAGACAGTAGAATGCATTTGGTTCATTTAATGTACATAGTGTATAAGATGATTAATGTACATAGTGTATATGATGTATACATCATATTTAATGTATGTAACATAGTTAACATATAGAGTGTATTTAATGTACACCGTACATTTAATGTATACAGTGTATTTAATATATACTGCATATTTAATGCACACAGTGTATTTAACATATATGTGTGTTTAATGTATCACATATATGTAATTTATACATTGTAGTTAATGTATATAATGTATTTGATGTATGCCATGTATTTAAAGTGTATTGTGTACTAATATATGTGTATGTAATGTATACGACATATTTAACATATACAGTATATTTAATGTATATTTTATTTTCCATATAAATAGGCAGAGCACCCTGACTTCTCTGTAGGTGATGTCACACCCGTGATGTCATAACCGTGATATCATACTTTTAATGTCACACTCATGATGTCATACCCATGATGTCATACCTGCGATATCATACTCAACATGTTACACTTTTGATGTCACACTCACGATATCTTACCTGAGCAACTCAAAAGACATTTTCATGATTGAGACAGATCATCATTACAATAAAAAAAGAATAATAAAATGTAATAAATAAGATAATAAAAATAATAACAATAAATAGAGTTAACTCAAACATGTTATCTAATTCAGTATTGATCATGGATATTGATCATCTATGGCAGATGTTGAATCAGGATTCAAATTTATTCATTTATTTATATATTTATCCCTTTATTTTCTAAATAAATCAAAGCAATCAAAATCAATTGGTTTGAATGAAAATTCAAAGGAGAAAACGGTCATATAAAAATACCCAAGGTATAGTTGCTGTCCTATTTTTGATGCTTATTATATTATTATCTGAAAACAAGTAACAGCCATGAAGAAATTCAATATAAAAAGAAATTCAAAAAAAAAAAACAAATTATTGTTTAATATAATATATAATATATTACAATAATGTATTAATATTAGTATATAATTAATTAATATAACGTAAGAATATATAATTATAATATAATAAATTTTATATGTCCTTATTTATTATTGGATGTTTTATTGACCTTTCATTTACATTTACATTTCAGAACAAAGTTAAGACCTAAACTGTATAATTGCCATGAACAAATTTAATATATCCTTCTTTATTATTTTATAATATAATATATACAATATTTTATAATAATATATTAAAATTATCATATAATATATTAACATAGGTAATAATGTAAGATATAATATATTAATATATCATATACAATATATGATATGTAGTATCATATTAATATACATTATAGTATTATTTAATATAATAGGATGATTTAATGTTTTCTTATTTATTATTGCAAATTTTTTTTATTGACATTTTGTTTACATTTCAAGAACAATTAGAACCTGAAAATGGGTAAAGGCAATGAAAAAACAATATATCCTTTTTAATACTGGATAATACAATATATAAAATATATTATATAATATATTGAAATTATTATATAATATATTATATAGTAATAATACAAGATATAATAGGATAGGATATTTAATATATTTTCTTAGTTTTAGATATTTTATCTATATTATATTTCAATTTACATTTCAAAATATTGGAATCTGAAAATGGATAAATTTCATGAACTAATTTAATATAATCCTTTTGGATAATATAATATATTAATATTAGTTTATAACAAAGAAAATATTGAAATAATGTTATATAATATAATATATATATAATATGATAAATTTAATGAATCATTTTTATTATTGGATAGTTTAATAACATTTAGTTTACATTTACATTTCCGAAAAAAATACGTTCTGAAAATGTGCAATGGTCATGACCAAATTTTATACATTTTTTATAACTGAATGATATATATATATTATGTATATATATATTAGGGTACAATAATAAATTAATATTAATATGTAGTATATTTATATATTATAATAATATCGAACACAATATAATAAATATAATATGGTAAATGTAATATATCCTTATTTTTTAATTATGGATATTTTATTTACATTATATTTCAGTAAAAATTTGTCAACTGAAAACTAATAATGGCAATGAGGAAATTCAACGCATCTTTTTGTATTATTGGTTGTTTTATTTATTATTTCACATATTGTGCCTTTATAATAATTATGCCTATATAATAATAAATTTTTATAATAATCCTAAAGTGTGAGATTTTCACTATCTTAAGAGCAGAGCTTCCTGCGATCAGAACTCTTCTCTCTCTGTTATATTTATTGATCATATTGATCATATGGATCATATTGATCATATTGATAATTGATCATTGATTATTGATTGAATCGATTAAATTATTTTACTGCATCTTTCATTCTTCTCCTGGGTCATTTAGAATATTGTGCTGAGACACTTGATTTCCAAATTTGAATGAAATCAAGATGGAGGGGAGCTGGAGAACATCTGGAAAGAGTATGATATGTAATTTATAAAAACTATAATTTATAATTATTATAGGCATAAGGAATATATTATCAGTAAATATGAGTTAAAACAATAATATATGTTATATCATAGTTACATATATAAAAAATATGATATATATTTATATGATATATTTACATATAGGATATATAATAAATGTTATAATATATATTTATATAGTCAACGTATATACTTTTATTTGTATATTTATATAATTTATATAACTATAATAGAGTATATATATTTATGTATATATTTACTATATATGATATATATTTTATATATATATGAAATAAAAATATATGTATATGAATAAACAAGAAATATTTTTGAGTAACAAATCTTTCATTGATAAATACTGAATTTTTTTTGTGGTTGTGGCCCTTCATCTATGCCAATATATATATACTTATATACATATATGTGAAATATTATTTCTTCAGTTTTTAATATATAATATAAAAATATATATTATATACAATTTATAAAACTATAACCAGTATATATATATATGAAGAAAGAATGTATTATTAATAAATGTTTGTGAAAAGTATTAGTACATATAATATAACTTATACATATATAATATATTTATAAAATATATGTGGATTATATTATATTTACATTTTATTTAAGTTTAATGTGTTTATATTCATATAAATAATATATTTTATATATAATTTAATAAAGTTAATTACCTATATTTATGTATATATTTTCTATATATAGTATACATTTACATGTATGATACATAAATACATATATATTTATTGATATAATCAATAAATTGAAATATTATATTAGTAATGAATCTTTGACAAATATGATTTTTTTTTTTTTTTTAGTTTGTATCCATTCAGCTTTTCCAATTTTCGTCATCCACTATAAACGGTGTTGGTCGATGCCAGACCAGTGAGAGAGATATCTGATGTGACACAGGATGTGATGTCCCAACAGGAAACAGAGTCTTCGAGGCTAGATTGGTGAGAGAGATCTGTGACAATGACATATTGATCATTATTGATATTCACACTGATCAATCAAAACAAGGCTGGGTGAGTTCGGAAATATTTCTCTACAATGACGTATTGATTATTATTGATACTCATGCTGATAATCAAAAAAGTCTGTGTTGAATTCCGATATCTTTCTCTACAATGACATGTTTTAATTATTATTGATAATTATGCTGTACAATTAAAACAGGCTGGGTGGAATTCAGATATGTTTCTCTACAATGACATTTTGATTATATCAATATTCTCACTAGTCAATTGAAACAAGACTGGAGTTGGGTTATATTTCTCTGCAATGTCCTATTGATTATTATTAATACTCACACTGATCAATTAAAACAACCTGGGTGGAGTTCGGATATATTTCTCTGCAATGACGTATTGATAATTATCAATTCATGATGATCAAGAAACAAACTGGGTGGAGTTCTATCGATATTCATGGTGATCAATCGAAACAAAACTGGGTGGAGTTCTATCGATATTCATGGTGATCAATCGAAACAAAACTGGGTGGAGTTTGGAAAATGTTTCTCTGGGTTTGCTTTATAAGACATATTGATTATGATTGGTTGAGACAGAGTTTCTCTGGATTTGCTTTATAATGACGTATTATGTTCATTGATGGATTACAGGGATGGTAAATCTTTTGGGATAATTACAGTGATTCCATAAAGCAGCCATACAAGCCATAAAATATATAATCTGATTAAATCAGCATAATATTTTAATCAAAAAAATAACAGCAGACATTTGTTATAGTTATAATGTACTTAAGTCTCTTGTGAGGCAATATAACTTTATATCATCTGAATACACCTGATTTGCACTGTCTTTCTGTTTGGCTCTCTGCCAGAACAGTCTCTATTTATACACTGTACTCTCTACTCTAGAGTCAGTCACAATTTTCCCTATCTTAACTAAAGTACTGTATGTACCGATTCTTAGGCTTTCCTAATAGCAATAATCCCTATATTTTAACCTAAAGCTGTATTATATGTATATACATACATATATAATATTCATAATCTAGAATATATACACATTCTAGAATATATAGCATATATATACATGTATTACATTAGATTATATATATTATGTATAATATATACAGTATATTATTTATATAGTCTAAATTATATAGCACATATATTATATTATGTAATATATGATTTATAATACATATGTAATATATAATATATGATCTACATTTTATATACCATACATTATATATTATATATATTTTGTATAATATATATATAGATACAATTATATATCAGATATCTTACGTGTTATGTACTCCTTAATATCTATTATGTATTATGTATTATTACATATCATATATTATATATCGTATATCATATATAGTATATTGTAATGTTATCATGATGGAAACCATGGGATGTTCACGTGGACATGATAATATAATGTAATCATGATGGGAGCATCTACTTGTTCATGTGTACATATAATCATATAATCATGTAATATAATCATGATCAAAGCTGAGGCATGTTCACATGTATGTGATATTTTAATGTAAACATTATGGACATGTGGTATATTCACATGTATGTGATATTCTAATGTAACCACGATGATAGCCATGGCATGTTCAACTGTATGACATATTCTAATGTAATCATGCTTGGAACCATGGCTTGTTAGAAAATGAATGAATGATTGGCACTGATAGGAGCCACATGACACCAGCACAGGAACTGTGAATAAAGAAAATATTGGCAGGCAGGTCCTCTTCTGAGAGAAAATATAGGCTGCTCTGAGCCAAGAAAGTCAAATAAATAAGGCTCCATTGTGGAGAAGTTACTGATTTAAGTATAAATTAAAATATAGGGATTATTTGCTATTAGGAAAGCCTAAGAATCGTACATACAGTACTTTAGTTAAGATAGGGAAAATTGTGAGTGACTCTAGAGTAGAGAGTACAGTGTATAAATAGAGACTCTTCTGGCAGACAGCCAAACAGAAAGACAGTGCAAATCAGGTATATTCTGATGATATAAAGTTATATTGACTCACAAGAGACTTGGGTTCTGTCTAACATGGGCCCCACAGGAATTCTGGGTTCTTTTCCTGCTTGGCAAAATAGGGAAGGCCTAATGAAGAAGCACATACAGTATTTGAGTTATTAAGTTGATTTTATTTTCAAGATGGCTGTGATTTTCAGTTTTGTGGTTATATTTTTTTCCTCTGGGAAGAGGTCAAGATAAAGGTTTTTCTGGTTATTAGCTCAAGGAAATGCTTTTTTGAGAAAAACCTTTTGTTTGTGTGTTTTCAGAAGAAATGATTAAGATATTTCTACCTCCCTGAATTATATGAATTAGACATGACAGAGACACGCCACCAGAAGCCTAGTTTCCAGAATTCAAAGAAAAAATTATATTGATACTAAGATTTGTTTTCAGAATTGTATATTGCAGAAAACACACCCTTGGTGTATCTACTCATCAAGCAAGCTGAGCAGACCTGCTCAAACCTCTGATGTCCTGGAATTTCACCTGGATGCAATGAAGACACAGACATCAGAGGCTTATCAATTTACCCTTCCCCCTGCCCCTCTTCTAATATCTCAATGCCCAAATTCAGCTTGAAGAAATTAATGAAGAGTCAGAGCCCATATTCCCTGGGTTTGGGTACTGAGGTGGTTAATATTCCTTCTAGGGAAAATTAATGATTTTGTTGGAGCAGGGAGGAATAGTTAGAATTGATTACTGAGCCATAACCTGTTGGTAGAAATCTGTATAATTGTTATTAAGCTAAAATTATATTTATTAAATGGTACAAAATTTATTTTTATTTTAAATTTAAGTCTTCATTGGTATGAGGTTTTAATTGATATAAAAGTGAGATTAATATTGTTACTCTCATATGCATTGTGCCTATATAACACATTTAGGAATACAAGGCTTAGATCCAGTCCTTCTTTAAATTTTCTTGAAAATAATTTGAGATGGTTAGCCTGTGAGTTAAGGGCCTATAGCAATTGCATGACTCTGACTTTATTATTAGAGGGTTTTCTATATTTTATTTAGAAATAGCAGAGAGGAGTTAACAGACAACAGTTCAGATTGCTTTACATAGATAGTTGGTTTTCAAAAACAACAGAAGTCCACAGAATTGACATTACAAATATTTCTGTATTAATGTTCATTTTGATTAGAGACCTGTCTGCTCCTGACAGCTTCCTGTCTTAGAGTCTAAGAAGAAATTGAGCATCTTTGGAGTTACTCCAGTTGTGGTGAGACAGCCACTAGGAAAAATTGCCTCTGTTCATCTACAGACAAATTACTGTCCAGAAAAGGACACACTTGCAGAATATTTGACTGATTAAGTCTGCCAAGATATAGTAATCAGCCCTTAATAAATCTGCATCAGTAGGTCTGTCAGATGATCCTGGTCCAGAAGGCTAAAGATCAGATGCTCCAAAGTTTTGAGATTTAGGGACTGTCCAGGAGTTTAGTGGTCTGTATAAATTGGCTAAGTTTTAGAAGCTATACTTTGTAATTCCTATAATTTCAGTTAATTCAGTCATTCTGGATTTCTGATGGGGGTTGAAGACTTAATAGTCTCATAGCCAACCCAGGCTATTTACTTTGAGAGAAAAGATTTGAGAGGATGGTTTTCAGCTGACATTCATTCTGAAGTAAGGACAAGCCAGGTTCAGAACTAAGTCTTTTAGTTAGTAGAGATGGCAGAGGTTCTGTTTTGTCAACAAAATAATGCACTGGGTATTAAGTCTATCTTGTACCTTACTGATGCAAATTGGTATAGTTATGCTCTAATTGTATTTTGAGAGAAAGTTTTTTTTTTTTTAATTTTAACAGGAAGGGTGATATGTAGGAGGTGTTAAGGTGGGAAGATTAAGGAGAGGAAGAGGAAAAGGAAGAGGAGGAGCTAGGGAGAGCAGAGATATAGCAGCAATAGAGAGCCATGCAGGTATGGAGAGTAGTTGTGGGTAATAACTTTTATTTAGATTTGCTAATTGGGAAACAACTCTCTTTGTATAGACATATTGTTATCGAGCATTACCAAACATATAAAGCCTTTGATTAATCTTTAAGCACTAGAGTCTCATTTTATTACTGGCCCACATGGATGGAAGGATGGTCTGAGCAATGCCCAGACTTGTGGAGACAGCATGGAAGATTAGCAGAGCCATCTCCCACATTGGCTTCTGGAGGATGACAGGGCTGGTGTTTCTGGCTGGCCTTTTCTAGCTGTGGCGCACACATGGCCTTTTTCTGAGAAGCATGGCAGCTGAGCTAGGCATAGCCACTGTAGCTTAGACAGTCGGTTTGACCAGTGAACGATTTTTAAATAATTACTTCAACATATACACACTCTAAATGTGTTGTCACAACCACACTGTGTGTGTCACACACACATTCATCCTGTGTTACTGTCACAATAAAGCAGTGTCACACATGCTCTCTTCCTGTGTTATTGTCACAACCACACTTTGTGTGTATCATACAGCCTCTCTTCCCTTTTTATTGTCAACATGCTGTGTGTGTCACACATGTGCTCTTCCCATGTTATTGTCACAACCACAATGTGTGTGTCACTCATTCTTTCTTCACATGTTATTGTCACAACCACCCTGTATGAGCTCCACACACTATCTTCCCATGTTATTGTCACATCCATGCTGTCTGTATCACACAGGATCTCCTCTGGTGTTATTGTCACAACCACACTGTGTGTGTCACAAATGCTCTCTTCCCATGTTATTGTCACAAATACAGTGTGTGTCAAATACACTCTTCCCATGTTATTGTCACAACCACACGTGTGTGTCAAACATGCTCTCTTCCCATGCTGTCACAACCATTCTGTGTTTGTCACACACATTCTCTGCCCATGTTCTTGTCACAACTATGCTGTGTGTGTCACACATACTCTCTTCCATGTTACTGTGACACCTACACTGTGTGTGTGATACGTCAGGTGGTATCAAAGAATATGTCGACAGAGGTAAGGTTCTTGTTGGATACAATAGAGGTAACTAAACCACTAAATAAAAATAAGTAAACAAATATTCCAAATGAATTAAAAAAAACAAATAAAATGAAATAAAATAAAGAAATAGACTAAAAGAAAAAACAAAAAATTAAATAAATGAAAAAGCAAAGAAAAACATAAAACAAGAAAAAAATGAAAGAAGATAAAACTAAAATGAAAAATAAAACAAATATAAAATAAAAAATAAAATGAAAAAAAAAAAAAAAAAAAAAAAAAAAAAAAAAAAAAAAAAAAAAAAAAAAAAAAAAAAAAAAAAAAAAAAAAAAAAAAAAAATAAGTAAACAAATAAAAAATTAATAATTAAAAAAATAAAATCATAATAAAAAAACAAATACAAACAAAATTAAAGCCAAAATAGAAACAAATTAAAAAAATAAATAAAAACAATAATTAAACAATAAATAAGTAAAAGAAATAAAAAATAAAAATAAAAATAAATAAAAAATAAATGAAAAATAATGTTAAAAATATTAACAAATAGAAAAAATTAAATGATTGAAAACATATTCATAAACAAATAACAAAAAATAAAAATAACAATAAAAAACTGAGTAATGAAATAAATAATAAGTAAAAAAAACACCAGTCTGAATCCTATATCCATGTAACTATTTCTCAGACGAAATTTGATTGGTTTTTCCACATAAAAATGGGCTGTCCCTGCTGTGAGTTTTATTCCTTCACCAACTGTGGTGGGTGATATCCTTATGAAATAAAATTCTGGTATTTGATCAGGGATTCCTTCTAACAGTCAATGATTGAAGAAAGGAATTAATTTCCTGTGTGATGACTTTGTATAAATTATATCATTTAATTTACCCGCTTTCTGGCATAATCTTTCAGACGCCTCATGGAATGGCAAGGGTGGTGGTCATGTCAGTTATCATGCTACAATGCTTATTTTTTAATAAAATATTTATAAATTTAATTTAATAAGTTTTAATTTAATTTATTATATCTGTTCTCACACTACAATTCTATTTCTTTTTATAATATTTTCAAATTTAATTTATATAATTTAATTTTATTATATCAGTTCTCACACTACAAGGGTATTAGTTTTGTTTTTAATACACTTAAGTAATTTAATTTTATTATATCAGTTCTCACACTCAAATGAGATATTTTAAAAATACTTAATTTAATTTAATTTTATGTTACTTAATTTTATTTTTATTAATTCTCATATTGCAATGCTATTTCTCTTTTAATATTTTTAATTCAATTTTATTATATTTTATTATATCAGTTATCATGCTATATTGCTATATCTTTTGTATTGATTTTAAATTTAATTTAATTTAAATTTTTATTAACTATTTTATTTTATTTTGTAATTGTAATTTTTTTTTAATTTTTATTTTCAGCAAATCAAAAAAATTTAAAAAGCATTCAAACAGAATAAAATGAAAAGAAACAAACAAGCAAAATACCAAGGGTCTGATATACTTATACAAGAATTCTATAGAGCCTTCAAACAAGCAATACTTTTTGAGTTATGTTTAAAAAAATTCAGAACCACAATAAGCTCCTTCACAAAGCAAATAATATTGAAATAGTGAAATCAAGTGTAAACCCAACAAAAATATATAAGTTATAGTCCAGTATCCCTCATGAATATACATACAAAAATTCTCAATGAAGTAGTTGCAAACTGAATACAAGAGATATAAAAAAATAATATTCCATGAATAACTGAACAACTGTTTTTTTTTTTTTTAGAAGACCATACTCCATATACAGGCTGCATGTTTTTAATTTTTATTTTATTATTTATCGCATATTTTATTTACATACATACATTTCAGATATCATCCCTTTGCCCCGTTTTCCCCCAAAGAATCCCCTCTCCCATGCATCATCCTGCATTTTGCTTTTATTCCATTTTAATGACATGCATTAAAAATGTACTACTGTTTACTTGAAAATGAAAGGAAAATTGCTCTAATTTAAAAGCAAAGATTGATGGATTGAAACAAACATATTGAGACATGTACATGCAGTGGTTTCTGCCATTGGATTTGAGGACTCAAATATTATTTTCATTTATGTACTTTTGTACATACTAGATTATATATTATATATATGATATATTATATGTATTACATAAATATATATCATATATTGCATAAATATAAAATATTTTAAATATATGTATTATATAATCATATAATATATACTATAAATCATATATATTATATCATTGATATATTATATGAATGTATTAATATACATTCATATATATTTGAGGACTCAGATGTTACTTTCATTAATGTACTTTTGTACATACTAGATTATATATTTATATAATGTATAATAATGTAATATATTTTTATATATTTATAATATACAAATCATATATAATTTATATTTTATAAATCATATAACATATTAATATATACTACTTATATTATAAATATATATAAATATCTTATATGATATACAACATATACAACACTATTCTATGCTCTATACACCATGCTCTATGCTGTATGTTATATAATATACAGCATACATATATTATATGATCTAATATATGATGTATGATATATAATATATGATGATATGTAATTGTATCTATGATATATGTTATATATTATATAAATCATATATTGTATATTAACATAATCATGTGTATATTATATATTTTATGTATAATATACAAATAATTATATATCTTATGATATATAATATGTCATATTACATATCATATATTATGTAATATAATATATGTGGTATATAATCTAGAATGAATATATTATACATAATATCTAATCTAATCTAATATATATTATATGCTATATATAATCTAGAATATATAATCTAGAATGTATATATATTCTAGATTATATATATATTATATATATAAAATATATATATATATGTATATACACATAGTATAGCTTTAGGTTTTCAATTGTTCTTAAGTGCTGTTGATTTTCATCAAATCATTATGCTGGTTTATCAGAATATATGTTTCAACAGCAAAGCAAGGCTTGCTACGGCTTGAATGACTGCTTTATGAAATCATTGTAATAATCCCATAGATTTAAAATCCCAATAAATCATCCATAAACATAATATCCAATTATAAAGCTAACCCAGAGAAACTCTATCTCAGTCAATCATAACCACTATATAATTATAAAGCAAACCCAGAAAAACTCTGTCTCAATCAGTCAATGGTAATCAATATGTCATTATAGAGCAAACCCAGAGAAACTCTGCTTCAATCAATCATAATCAATAGGTCATTATGAAGCAAACCCATAGAAACTGTCTCAATCATCATAATCAATCAAAATACTTTCAAACTCCACTCAGTCTTGTTTGGATTGATCATCATGAGTATCGATATTACTCAATACCTCCTTTTAGCGAAACATCTGAATTCCACCGACATTTTTGATTGATCATCGTATGGATAATAATCAATATGTCATTGTAGAAAATATATGCGAATCAAGCCTTTTTTGATTGATCGGTGTGAATATGTATAATAACCATTACGTCTTTGCAGAGATATATATCCGAACTCCATCCAGTCTTGTTTCAGCTGATCACTGGGA
>JAJTUV010004845.1:0-11719 GCA_021653895.1 Mastomys natalensis
TTTTTGGTTTAAATCCCAAAATCCTTTGCTCTAGTTTATTCACTTGCTTTTCAAAAATTCGTTAATTTCTTTTTAAAATGTTTTTGAAAAAGGGCCTCTCCTTATAACTCTTGCGTCCCGGAAGTTACTAGTAGACCAGGCTGGCCGGCCCTCAGGATCTGCCCCATTGTTTTAAAAGTGTTAGGTTTAAAGGTGGTACAGCTTGCCTGGCTTAAAAACTTAATTTAGAAAGATATTGTTCTCCTCTATTGAATCTCCTCTCTCTTCTCTCTCCTCTCCCTCTCTCTCTCTCTCTCCTCTTTCCTCTCCTCATATTTTTTTTTGCATCATATATTTTTCTCTGAAATAAAAATTTCATTCCCCCCGTCTTTTCAAAAAAAATTTTATCGACTTACTATTTTGTGTATATGTGTTAGTACATGAGTGTTGGCCAAATGTATGTCTTTGTATGAATAGGGAAAAACCCCCAGGTGGAAATAATTTTTTTCTTCTTTTTTTGGCCCTTATGTAGGTCTGGGGAAATCCAAATTGAGGTCATTTCACTTTCAAGTAAGATTTTTCCCCCCGAGCGATCCCACAGGTAAAAACCAACAGTTTTACTCTGTTTTTTTTTTCCCATTCCACTCTTCCTAGTAAAAAACACAATACTTCAATCCTTCTTTAACTCCAAAAAATTAAAGTTGAAGGGGGGTTTTTTTTTAATGAATTTTTGTAAAAAGTTTATAAATCCTTTTTTTTAAAAAGGCCAAACCCAAATGAAAACCAAACAACTGTTTCCCTTGAAAATTATTTTTCCACAAAAGGGGATTTGAGTAGCAGGATAAATTGCATTAAAATTTTCAAAAGGGAAATTTTAAGCAAAAAAAAAAAAAAAAAAAAAAAGAGGACATGAAAAAAAACTTTTGAGATATTAAAAAGAATGAAACAAGCGGTGAAGAAGAAGGAAGGAATACGGTATGAAAGGGGGGATCAAAAACAAGGACAAAATAAGAATAAATAAGGGGGAAAAAGAATGACATAAAGAAAAAAAAATTTTAAAAGAATACAGAAGCAAAAAAATAAAAAGTCAAATAAAATGTTTGAGGGAAAACAACCAATAAAAGATAAAGTACGGGACAAAAATACTTCATGCTAAAACATAGATGAATCAGGTATCCTTAAAAATAAAAAAATTTAAAGAGAAATAAAACAAATTGTGGAAAATACCCGAAAACCAGTGAAAAGCTTTCTTAAAATCATATTCAAAGGGGAAATTTTCCTAGTATGTGAAAAAAAGTTTTCAATAAAACCTCACAAACTTTTGCGCAAATCTGGGAAAATAGTACCTAGAAGAAAAAAAACATTAGAATATCAAGAATATATTGATGCAAAAATTTCATACATCAAACACCATTTTACTAAACTACATATGGTGAATAAAAAACCCAAAGAATAGCTAAAATGATCCCAAACAACTAGAGAACTTCCAGAGAGAGGTATCCCAAACCCTAACCTATGCTTAAAAAGCAAAGCAATAAAAAAAAAAAATAAAAAATAAAAAAAAACCATAGGTACTGATATAGGAAAAAGGTAGATAAAAGGGGCATCAATCAAAGGCCAAAAAATAAAACCCACACCCAAAAACCCCTTTCTTTTTTTAAAAAAAAGAAAAAAAATCTACAATAAACAAAGAAAGCTTTTTAACAAGGTAAAACTAGATTTGCATGAAAAAGAAACAAAAAGACCATACTTTTTACCCTGCAAAAAACTCATCCAAGGGGATCAAAAACCTCAATAAAAAACCGATACATAAATAAAATAAAATGAAATGAGGAAAGCTGTAAATTTCACAGTACAAAATAAAATTTCCTGAACGAACCCCAAGGGCCATCCCTAAGATAACACTGATTGAGGTACCTCATAAACGAAAAAGTTTTTACGGCAAAGGACACTATCGATGGGACAAAACGAGCCTAAGATTGGGGAAAGGGGAATTCCCCAAACCCTACATCTGACAGATGTCCAAAATTTAAAAACAATCAAGAGTTAGACATCAAAACCCAAAATAATCCAAATAAAAAAGGTATTGGAAACACCCAGGGGGAGTCTAACCCCCAGGGCCTGAAATGCACAAGATCACAGGAGGGGCCAAAAATCTGCCCCAACCCTCAGAGAACGGGCCCCCATGACCCGGGAACCAGGAACCCCCGCTTGGGAGGGCTCCACACCCAGTTCCCAACCCCCAAGGGGGACCTCAAATCTCAGGGCTCGAAAAACCCCCAAAGGATCACAGGGGTCCCCCGAGGAAAATCCCCACAGTTGAGGCTCAACTCTGTCCCCAACATCCCGAGTAATATGAACCCCCTTTCCCCCAAACCAGGGAAACACAAAACCCCCACCCCGCCAGAAGGTTCCCTTTCAGTTGCACCTTGCCGGGGGCAAACCCCGGGGTTGGTTCCCACCCACCTCTGTGAAACCCCCAAAACTGATCCCAAAGTTGACCATAGAACTAGGGGCTTGGGCACATAGGGTTTCAGGATCCCAAGGGGGAAAATTTACTCCCGAAGCTTGACAAACCCAAGGATCCAGGGTCAAAACCCAAATCCAGGATCACAGGACAACGGATTTGGAGTTTGAACAACCGGTCACGGGAAAGGGTAGGGTCCAGTCAAAGAAATCGAGAGCGGTAGCACTAAGATAACCAATGCGAAGGCAATCATAAAAATAAAGGGTACTTGGCACTACAAAACCCTTTTCCCCGAAAAGGGGCAACTGTCCCCCGAAGGCTTAACCAGCAGGAAAGAAGATACAGACTCCAGGCCAAACTGAAGGAGCTTGGGACTCTTTTAAAGAAAGGCGGAAGGGTTGGGGCCCCCAAGGGGATAGAACGGGACAGGAAGATCAACAGATAAACCAACCTGAAACCCCTTGGGGGGCCCCAGAGACTGAAACACCAACCCTGGAGATACCTACTACCAATCTCCCCCCAGGGCTAAACCTAGGCCCCCACATATGTTGTAAATGTCAGTTGGGTTTTTTATTTCTCAACATCTTTTACTAACCCCCCAAACATCACTTATATTTATAACTTCACCCCATTCCCATAAAACCTACCTCTCAAACTTTTCATTCAAAACCAAAACTTAAATTTTTACTACTTTTTTTAAAAAAATTTCAAAAAAAAAATAAAAAAAAAAAACCCTTCCCCCCCTACACAACCTCACACCAAAAAACAACCAAAAAATCCTTTCATTATATAAATTTAAAAACAAAAATAACTCCCCAAAAAACAAAACACATAAACATAAAATTTAAAAAACCAAAAACCCCAAAAATTAAAAAAACATAAAATTTAACAATCCACCAACAAAAAATTGATAGAAACAATAAAAAATCACAAGAGAACAAATTAATAGAAAACCTAAAGGGAGAGGGTCAGGGTCACCCAAGCAAGCATGTAGGCCGTAAAGAAAAGCATGGTTTCTGGTTTGGGCACCCCCCCCCGATGGGGATGGCTGGAATTTTACCATTTTCCAAAAATGACCAAAAAATTTTTGACCCCTGGCTCTTTTATTTTATGGTCTACCGGGGGGAAAAAAGAACAGGGCCCCCCCTTTTATAAAGCCCGTTAAATCCCACCCCAAGAACCCCCACTTCTCGCAAAGGAGCTAGCCAATCCCCAACCCCCGCCCAAATAAGCAAGCAGCCAAAACCCCAGCAAGTGAGAAATATCCCCCCAGGTGAGCCCAAAATCATCCTTTTCCCCTTTTCCCCCTTTTCCCCGTGGGCCACCAGCCTGTAGGGGGCCCCCATTTCGGTCTGGTTTTTTGAGCCTCCCCAAAAAGGGCTGGCCCCGGGGGAGCCCAAGGGCCCAGAACAGCGTTTCTGGACCTTTTTTCCAGGGGGTCCAACCCCCAAAAGGGTTTGGCTACAAAATCGCGTGTTCTTAACCCCCAAAAAAAGTTGCGTTTTAAACTCTGTCCCCGCCCCCGGGGATTAACACAGTCAAATTTTTCCCCCCCCACTGCCAAAGGGCCCCCCCCCCCGTGTTAAAAGAGTAGGGTAACATCAACCCAAAAGGCCCCCCAAACACAAACCAAAATCAACCAGAATCACAAGACAAAAGGGGTCTCTGGGGGCCGTGCTTAAAAAAAATAAAAAACGCCAAAAAAAATGCAAAATGCAAAAAAAGGGCCTAACTCTACCAAAAAGGACCAAAGAGAACACCACCCAAGGTAGGGTTCAAAAGCAAAATTTCAATTTAAACCCCTAATTTTTCCCAAAAAAGAAAAAAACCCTAACTTAAAAAAAAAAAATTTTCCCCAAACCAACAGAAAACCCCCAAAATCAAAAAACCCCCAAAACCCAAAAAAAATACCCCTAACAAAAAATTTAAAAAAAACCCCTTGCACCCCCAAGAAAGAATATTTCCCCAAAAGGGAAAAAAAAGGGCAAGTAAATACAAAGGGATACGAATTAAAACCAAAAAAACTAACAGAACTTTTAAAAAAAAGGAATCCTGGCAGGGGGCACCAAAACCCCAATAAAAAACAAGAGCCCGGGACATAAAATAAATTAATTACCAAGTGGAAAAAAAAAAAAAAAATTATGAAAAACCAAATTTACAAATTTTCCAAAAAAAAAACCGTTACAAAAAAAATAATGAAAAACCAAAAAAGGGGAAAGACACCCCGGGAAAAAAAAACTAATTTTCTTTTAAAAAACCCCAAAGAAGATTCCCCAAACATAACTCCACCTATAACAACAAAATTAACAGAAGCAACAAATCACTTTTCTTTATATCTCTTAATATCAATAGACCCCAATTCCACAATAAAAATACAAAGACTAACATATTGGGGTCATGAACAGGACCCAACATTTTGCTGCATACAAAAAAAACACAATTCAGTGAACAAAAACAAGGGCAAATACCTCGACTAAAGGTTAGGAAAAAAAAAATTTCTAAGCAAAACAGTCCCAAGAAAACAAGCTGGAGTAGCCTTCTAATATAGAAATAAAATCAACTTTCAACCAAAAGTTAAGAAAGAATAAAAAGAAAGGACACTTTATACATGTCAAAGGAAAAAATTACCAAGATGAACTCTAAATTCTGAACATCTATGCTGCAAAAGCAAAAGGGGCCCCCCCATTCATAAAAGAAATTTTAATAAAGCTCAAAGCACACATTGCACTCCACCCAAAAATAGTGGGAGACTTCAACACCCTATTCTCAGCAATGGACAGTCATGGGAACAGAAAAAAAACAGAGAAACAGTAAAACTAATAGTACTTTTTGGATCAAATAGATTAACAGATGGGCTATAGATTTTTCATCCTAAAACAAAAGAATTAACTTCTTCCTTTGCACCTCTGGTACCTTCTCCAAAATTATTGAAAGAATCCCATGCATCCCTACCAGATCACCGAATTTGAAAATGGTCTTCAATAATAATAACAACAACAAAAGAGAAAGCCCACATACACAAGGGGAAACTGAACAATGTTCTACTCATAATAAATTGGTCAGGGAAAAAATAAAGAAAGAATTAAAGATATTTAGAAATTTAATTTAAAATAAAAAAAAACATACCCAAACTTATGGGACACAATAAAATCAGTGCTAAGACCTCATAGCTCTGGTGCTTCAAAAACAAACTGGAGAAAGTTACATAGCAACTTGACAACACACCTGAAACTCTAGAACAAAAAGAAGCTAATACACCAAGAGGTGTAGACCCCAGAAAAAAAAAAAACTCAGGTATGAAAAACAACCAAGTAGAAACAAAAAAAACTATAAAAAAAATCAACAAGACAGGAGCTGGTTTTCGAGAACATCGCAAAAAAGATAAAAATCTTAGCCAGATAAACCATTTAAACAGTCCATAACCCTAAAGAAATAGCAGCAGTCATTAAAATCTACCCCCCTAAAAATTCCAGGACCGAGGGTTTAGTGCGAATATATATCAAAAAAAATCATTCATCATGATCAAGTAGGTTCATCTCAAGAATGCAGAGATGGTTCAATATATGGAAAATCATCAATGTAATCCATGACATAAACAAACTCAAAGAAAAAAATCCACTTATCATTTCATTAGATGCTGACAAAACACTTGACAAATCCAATACCATTCATAATAAGTCTTTGAAAGATCAAGAATTCAAGGCCTATACCTAAACATAATAAAAGCAAAAATTACAGCAAACCAGTAGCAACATCAAACTAAAGGAAAAGAAAACTTTTAAAAATTCCACTATAATCAGGGATAGACAAGGCTGCCTAGTCTCTCTTATCTTTCAATATAGTACTTTAAGTTCTGCTAGAGGAATTAGACAACAAAAGGAGGTCAAAATAAAACAAATTGGGAAAGGGAAGGGTGTCAAAAAAATCACTATTTGCGATGATATAGTATACTTACGTGACCACAAACTTGCACAGAGAACTCCTAAACCTGATAAACAACTTCAGCAAAGTGTCTGGGTATAAAATTAACTTAAACAAATCAGTAACCTTCCTATATTCAAAGGATAAATGGGCTGAGAAAGAAATTAAGAAAACAATATCCTTCACAATAGTCACAAATAACATAAAATATCTTGGCGTGTGTCTAAGCAAAAAAGTGGAAGAATATGTGACAAGAACTTCAAGTCTCTGAGAAAGAAATCAAATAAAATGGAAAGATGTCCTATGCTCATCGATTGCCAAGATTAATCTAATAAAAATGGCCATCTTGCTGAAAGCAATCTACAGATTCAATGCAATCGCCATCAAATTCCAACTCAATTAATTCTTCATAGAGTTAGAAAGAGCAATTCTCAAATTCCTTTGAAATAACAAAAAACCCAGTACAGTGAAAACTATTTTCAAAAATGAAAGAACATTGGGGGAAAATCTTCAAACACCTGGGCATAGGGGGAAATTTCCTGAACAGAGCACCAATCGCTTATTTTCTAAGATTAAGAATTCACAAATCGAACCTCATAAAATGGCAAAGCTTCTGGTAAGCAAAAGCTTCTGTTAAGCAAGGGCACTGTCAATAGGACAAAGTGTCAACCAACAGATTTTGAAAAGATGTTTACCAATCCTACAGCCAATCGATGCAATATTTTAATATATATAAAGAATTCAAGAAGTTAGACTCCAGAGAACCAAATAATCCTACTAAAAATGGGGAACAAATTTCAACAGTGAATTCTTCAATGGAGGAAACTCAATTGGACAAGAATCACCTAAAGAAGTGTTCAACATCCTTGGTCATCAGAGAAATGTAAATCAAAATGACCTTGGAGATTTCCACCTCACACCAGTCAGAATCACCAAGATCAAGAACTCAGGTGACAGTTTATGCTGGCTAGGATGTGGAGGAAAGAGGACACTGCCCCATTGCTGGTGAAATTCCAAGCTTGTACAAACACTGTACAAATCAGTTGGCAGTTCCTCAGAAATTTCAGATAATATACCTGAGGATCCAGCTATACCACTCCTGGGCATAGACCCAGAATGTGCTTCAACATGTAATAAGGACACATGCCACTATTTTCATAGCAGCCATATTTACAATGGCCAGAACCTGGAAACAACCCAGATGTTCCTCAACAGAGGAATAGATACAGAAAATGTGGCATATTTACATACTGGAATACTCCTTAGCTATTAAAAACAATGACATCATGAAACTCACAGACAAATGGATGGATCTAGAAAAAATCATCCAGTGAGGTAACTCAGTCACAAAAGAACACACATGGGATGTACTCACTGATAAGTGGATATTAAGCAAAGAACATGGAATACCCGCTATATAACTCGGGGTCCACATGAAGCTCAAGAGGAGGAAGATCAAAGAGTGGATGCTTCAGTCCTACTTAGAAGGAGAAACAACATGACCAAGGGAAGTAGAGTGTGGGAGGGACTTGGAGGGAGAGAAAAAAGGGTAGAAAAAAGGGGGGAAAATCAGGGGGAGGAGTGGAGGAGATGCGAGGCAAAGATTGAACAAGGTTTAGAAAAGGCATGGGGAACTGGGGAAGCAACAAGAAACCCGGCCCCGGAAGGAAAAATCCCCCGGACCCCATGGGGATGCATCCTGAAAACCCAAAAGGGGAAGAACCCGTAAGGGGCAAAATCTAGGGTTGGTGGCCCTTGGTGAGGCGGGGGTTTCCCACCACCCAAAAAAATTTTTAACCCCAAAAAAAATCCGTCAAGGGGAAAAATGGGACAAAGAGTGGAGCAAGACTAAAGAAAAACCCGTCAACCTTTTCCCACCTGCGGTCTTTCCTAGCAACCCAAATCCAAAGTATTGGGATCCCCAAAAAGTGCTTGCTGACGGACCTGATATAGCTGTCTCCTGAAAGGGTTTGCCGATCCTGACCTACAGCCAAAAAAAGATGAGAGGGGGACCCCAATGGGGAAAATTGGCAAGGAGTAGGACTTAAAGTTTTTCAACTATGGAAGAATGATATCAACCCAAAAGACCCCAAAGCTGCCAGGGTAAACCCCCCCCCCAAAAGTTACATGGATGGACCCCCGGGTTCCGCCCCAAATGTACAGAAATTACCTTATCGGGCCTAGGGGGGGGCCCCGTGGGGTCCAGTGAAAATTATGACCCCGGTGTGGAACCTAGGCCCAAGGCAGGGTGGGTGGCAGGAGTGGGTACCTTTTAGGCAGAGGAGAGGGAGAGGAAAGGGGAAAGGGGGGTACTTTAAATGGGAAAAAAAAAAAATAACCAATTTTAAAAAAAAAAAAAAAATGAATGGGGGCTTTGTGAAATGAAATTTTTTTTTTGCATGGCAAATATGTCATCATTTACAAAACCCAAAAGCAAAAAGGGGGAAAAAATTTTTACCAACTCACATTTAAAAAAGGGTAATATCAAAAATTTTAAAAAAAAAAAAATAAATAAGAAAAAAAATAAACAATTAAAAGGAACAGTTGTAAATGAATTGTCAAAAAAGAAACCAAAAGACTGAGAAAAAACCCTTAAAGAAATTTTCCCAAAAATCTTTATTGTTAGGGAAATGTAAAACAAAATTTTTTTGAGATTTCATCCTCTCTCACCGAAGGGTTTTTATCAATAAAATAAGTGCAGCTCATATTGTCAGGATGTGGAACAAGGGAAAAAAGTCCATCATTGTGGTGGAAGCAACTGTATAAAAGGTACTATAAAAAAATCATTTTTTTGGGTTGTTCAGAAAGATAGAAAATTTATCTACCTCAAAATGAGCTTACATTGTTTTTTATAATTCTTTATCCAAACGTGTGTTCATTTATTTTTTGGTTTCTATTTGTCTTCTCTAGTCACTTACTCTGGCATGCCTCTGTAGTTTTATGGTTTTATCTTGGTTTCATGGGCATAGCAGCTAATGTCCACATAAAGTAAATATACATCGGGTTTTTTTTTGTGAGTTTAGGTTGCCTCACTCAGTGGGTTTTTTTCTAGTTCCAACTAATTATTATCACTTGCAAATTTCATCTTTTTAAGGCTGTGTAATATTCTATTGTGTAACCAACCGCATTTCCATTTTCCAGTTATCTGTGAGAAACATCAAGATTGTTTCCGATTTTTAGATATTGTAAATAGAGTAGCAGTGAACATGGATAAGCAAGTATACCAGCATTAGGGGTGAAGCACCCTTTAGATATACAAACAGAGTGGTATATCTGAGTCTTGGGTAGATTCCAATCCTCCTGAAGAAACCTGTTCAAATTTAATTTCGCTGGTATCCTTTTGGAGCCTGTTTATTTTATTTTTTTTTGCTTGATTTTTTCTTTCATTTTTTTTTTTCTATTTATTCACTTTACATCCCATTCAATGCCCCACCTTCCCGTCACTCCCTCCTACACCCTTCCTGTGCTTCCCTTCTCCTCTGAGAGGGTGGAGAGTCCCCTCTGTGTACCTCCTCACCCAAGCACATCAAGTCTCTTCGGCTGGTGTATCTCCCCCCCACTCAGGCCAGAGAAAGGGAGCCCCGCTAAAAAGAGCATATCTCACATACAGACAACACTTTTGGGATAGCCCCCGATTCAGTTGTTTGGGGCTCACATGAGGACCAAGTTGCACATTGCCTACATATGAGCAGGGAGGTCTAGATCCCCGCCAGTGTTGTTCTTTGGTTGATGGCTCTGTCTCTGAGAGCCCCATGGGTCCAGGTTTGTTGACTTTGTTATTCTTCCTGTGGAGCTCCTATGCCCTTAGAGGCCACAATCTTTCCCCTAAAATCTTCCATTAGTGTCCCAAGCCTTCATTTATTTTTTGGCTGTGGATGTCTGCATTCCTCTGCGTCAATTGCACCCATTTATTTCTAATGGGGAGAAAATGAA
This sequence comes from Mastomys natalensis, assembly GCA_021653895.1. Lineage (NCBI taxonomy): Eukaryota > Metazoa > Chordata > Mammalia > Rodentia > Muridae > Mastomys > Mastomys natalensis. Next base: position 10,301 of record JAJTUV010004845.1, read on the forward strand.
TGGGGTGGATTCAAATGGGAGAAGAGTTAGGGAAGAATTGGAATATGGAGAGACAGAGAGAGAGAGAGAGGAGGAGAGAGAGAGAGAGAAATCTGTAATCAGGATACATTATGTGAGAAAATCTGTTTGTAATTTAAGGAAAAAATACATACTAAAGAAAAAGATAAACATTTCATGAGGCAAAGAATAAACATTGAAGAAATGAAGAGTAGGAAACCAGCAAGTACTACAGAATCAACAAAACAAAGGAATCAATACACATCCTCAATAACAATTAAGTAATAATGATACTAATCCCACAATCAAACATACAGATTGGAGATAGGATTACAAAACGAATTGATCTACTTTTTGTCTCCATAAAACCTACCTCATCATCAAAGGGGAAATGAAACTCAGGGTGAAAAAGATGGGCCAAAACTCTTAAAACACAAAGAATTATAAAAAGCAAGCATATGTCAAAATCCAAAATTTGATAAAAACATACTTCAAGTTTAAAGTATCCAGAAGAGATAAAAAAAAGAAAGTCACTTTATACTGATTAAAGGAAGGGTCAATTAAGAGTATAATACTATTGCAAACATGTATGCATCACAACACAGGATCAGAATTAGACACTTCTATGTGTAAAAACAGATTAATCCCAACCCCAATAAAAGTAGGGGACTTGAATATACCCCTTGTACCAAAAAGAGAGATCACAGCTAAAGAAACACAAAGAGAGAAACACCCGAGTTCAATGATATTGTGTGTAAATCAAATAGACCTACCAGACCTCTGCTGAAAGTTTATTCAAACCCTGCAAAATGTTCACTCTGATCAGTTAGTTGATGAGACATCTTCTAAAGATGGGTCATTGACACAAAACAATGTCAATATGGGAAGTTAGAAATATTTTTTGTGTCCTATCTGTTCCTGATGAGGCAAAAAATATAGAAATCAACCACAAGGGAAACTACAGAACACATGTAAATTCGTGGGGGCCAAACAGCACATTATCAAATGAAGAATGGTTGTTAATGAAACCAAACATTTTTTGAGGTGGCTAAGGAATAAAAACCACAAATACAATGGAGTCCACTCTCACCATTCAAATTCAATCAGTGTTTGCTATCTTAGCTAGAACTATATGTCAGAAGGGAAAGGGAAAAAAAGAAAATTTAACTTCTTTCAGGTGACATGAAATAAGTTTTCTTTCATAATTAATCATTTTATATAGATACACAAAATGAAAAATTAGCTTGGCATGAAAAGAAAAATAAAGTTTTTTACAAGGGGAAAATAGAACTGAGAAGAAGAAGAAAGTGAGAAAGTAGCAGATAGTGATGTGTGGGGTGAATAGCCCAAAGTATATAATGAATTTTCATGAAGAACTTATGAACTCCAGAAAATAACCATTCCCCAATAAAGGTTTTGTTT
>JAJTUV010004846.1:0-13847 GCA_021653895.1 Mastomys natalensis
GCCCCGAACTCAATGACGTCACATCCAGGCAACCCTACATTGTTGCCAAGGCAACTGCCATACACTCCCAGAATCCACCTGGCTACCTCACCTTTACCTGGGAAAGAACTACATCACTGCTCATATAAATAAGCAGAACCCCTGACCTTGCTCTCTCTTCTCCTCTCCATCTCCTTCCGTTTCTCTCCTCACCTTTGCCCTCCACCCTGAATAAACCCTTCCCCCATGGAACCGTCTGGTCTGGTGTGGTCTGTGCTGAGCTGTGTGCCAAAGTCTAACACCTACCCTACCCCACCCCCTCCCAGCTAGAGTTACTGACAGTTTGACTCACCCAACCCAACATGGATACCGGGTATTGAACTCTTGACCTCTGGAGGAGGAGTATGTACTCTTAACTGTTGAGCCATCTCTCCAGCTCTTTAAAAACAATTCATTATTTGACTTTTAATTTCTGTGTAGGCTTGTTAGTTTTGTAAAACTTTATGCTTCAACAGAGCACATATGACCAGTCTGATCTGTGATGTAGGGCCAAAAGTGTCTCAGAAGCCTGGCAGGTGGGGAACACAGAGCATACCGAAAGCTAGCAAGGCCCTCCGTATGGTATATGTTCTGCATAAATGAAGACATTAAGTATGCCAGTTGGTTTCAGTGAGTGGTGGCCCACCAGAACCAATGGGTGGAACCACTGGACAAGCGATGTTGGCTGTGGGTACACCACGCGTTGTGATTCTGGGTGCTGGGGGTGCAAGGCTGGCCTGTGGTCGGATGAGGAGCCAGACCGCTGGAATCTAGAAATGTCATCTGGCTAGGCAGCTGTCTGTCCAGGAGCAAGGCCAGACACACCGGATGAGTCAGAATGGGTCTGGACGGCACCGGTGTAGGATGTTCAGAGGCTAGGCCAGGGCAAGCAGGCTGCCTGTCCACAGGGATAAGGTCAGGACTGAGAACGAGGTTAGCCAGAACTGTGTCCAAGAGCCAGACTGGAAACTAGAGAGAGAGAGAAAGCCAAAGGCCACAGCGGGGCAGGGACAGAGTGTGTCGTGGGGGAGAGGAATGTTTTCTTTGCCTGTTAACTGATCAAGAAGTCTGTGTCAAGAAAGGGGAGATGAGGGCACAGAAGACGGATTTCCTCTTCACATTGAAGGTTCCTTTTCACAGAACCTGGTGAGCAGAGGGGAGTCTGACCCAGGTTAATTTGTGGTTTCTGTGGGGAGGAGCTCAGGGTAAGAGGGAGTCACTGTGCTACTTCTCCAGGGTCCTGTCACATGGATGTTTCTCCCTCTCATCCTCATAGAGACTCAACTGTGCTGCAGAAACAAATGAACCCGAGCTCAGTGGCTCAGCACAAGGGTTCCTCTAGTTCTGGCTCTAGGGCCTGTGTGCTCTGACTTGACTATAGCCGAGAATCTTTGTCCTGAGGCCTGGCTCCCCAAGCTGCCTCTCTCTTGTATTTTCTTGTGACCTCTGCTATGGTGCAGAAGGAAAGGCTGGGAAAGTTCTACTTCACTCCATGCCTACACTGTATTCATTCTTTTTAATTTAATTTTCTATTTTTTGTGCATTGGTGTTTTACCTGCATGTATGTCTATGTGAGGGTGTTAGGTCCCCTGGAATTGGAGTTACAGACAGTTGTAAACTGCCACGTGGGTGCTGGGAAATTGAACCCTGGTCCTCTGGAAGAGCAGTCAGTGCTCTTAACCCCAGAGCCTTCTCTCTAACACTGTATTTCTTATCTGGACTATTTGGGCAAGTTTCTAAACAGTCTCGGCATTTCCACCCTTTCCTTCCCCGGTTCTAAGGCAGCCAGCTCCAGACATGACCTTCATCACTGCAGATCTGGTGATGCGCCCTTCCGCTGCCCTCTCCACTTATGTCCCAGCATTGCTTTGTCCTTCAGAGAATCAAGCCATGGAGGCCAAGTAAGATTTCCTCGGCCTTCACGCCTCATCTTGTCAACCCTCCTACCTCTCCCAGTTGCTTACATCTCGTATCTCCTTATCTAGGCCCACGTCATCCTCTCTCTATAGTCTATAACATTTCATGTTCTCTCTTAGTTCTAGAACATTCCAGATTTCCTCTGTTCCTTTGGCCTAGACTGCTCGGTATCTTCCTCAGCTGGCTACCTTTAACTTACTTGACATATCTAAGCTCACATGCCACTTTCCCTGAAAGCCTCTCTTGCATAAATTTGCAAAGAAAATCGCAGACTTCAGTAGACTGTAATCTTCAAGGGAGGGATTTCCATCTTGCTCCCTGAATGACCTACATGCTTAGAACAGTCCTTAACACATAACTTCCTATCTAACGGAAGCCATGGTCCCCTCAGCTTACTGATGGTTAAATTTATATTTTAAATGTCTTTATAGCTGCCAAGGAAAACAGCCATGCCAGTAAGAGATCTATGTTTTGTTACGCATGTTGGCAAGGCCTGTAATCTCAGAAAATGGGAGGGGGAAACAGGAAGATCAGGAGTTCAAGGCCACCCTTACTACATAATAAGTTTAATGACAGCCACAGTCACAAAAGTCTTTGTCTTACATAAACAACACACACACACACATATGCACACACAGACACACACACACATCAAGGGCTGGGGACACGGCTCAGCATGTATAGGCTCTTGTCACCAAGCCTGAGAACCTAAGCTTGATCCTCAGGACCCACAGGGTAGGAAAAGAGAACAGACTTGTGTGAAGTTGTCCTCTGACCGCCACATCCACATACTATGTAAGACACCCCCCAACACAAACAAATAATGTTTTAAAAAAATCTAGGCTTGTCAAGTTCCAGAGCCCATAGCCTATACACAAACACACACACACACATACACACACACACATATTTTACCATTTTGTTCTTTGTATATGTGCTTAACTATGTATGTAAATATATAAGGATGTAAAGGTTTATATGTGTGTGTATACATATGTACATGTATAGAGGGAGAGTTATATATGTTTGTATAGGAAAACATGTAAACAGATATCTATATATCTATATCTATATATATATATATATAAATATGAAGATTGTATATATAAATGTATATATATATATATTTGTATATATGTGTGTTTGTAAGAATGTGTGTATATATATGTATATGTGTGTGTATGTATATATATATATGTGTGATATATATATATATATATATATATATATATATTATGCACAATATGTATATAATGAAAAGTATGAGATTTTTTTGGTCTTAGAAGTCAGGTGCCATATCCTGCTTTAACCATATGGTATGACATCTAAGATAATATGATATTCTAGAAAGCTCTAGAATGCTTTTAAATGTATGTGAAAACCATTTCCATGGAATTGGTGCACGCAGGGTGATATGGTGGTAGACTAGAGGCCATTTAAAATTGTTTTGGGGCCTGGAGAGACAGACAGCCCAGTGGTTAAAGGTACCTGTTACTCTCACAGGAGAATAAGTTAGATTCCCAGCACTTGGTCTCAGATGGCTCAGTACACGTGTGGTACACCGACATACATGTGGGCAAAACACAGGTATATGTAAATAAAAAAATAAATTAAAATAATAAAAAAAAATTGTTCTGTGAATGCCAGGTTTGGTGGCACATACCTTTAATCATAGCTTTAACCATAGCCTTGAGAGGAGGCAGGTGGATCTCTGAGGCTTCCTAATAAGTTCCAGGCTACATAGACCCCCAAAGTGGAGAAAGAGGAGGAAGAGGAAGAGGAGGAGGAGGAGGAGGAAGAGGAATAAAAGGAATGGGAGGAGGAGGAGGAAGAGGAGGAGATAGACAAGAGGTGGAGAAGGAAGAGGAAGATAATGACGATGACCATGAAGATGGAGGAAGGGGCAAAGGGGGCACTAGAAAGAGACTACGCTGTGAGGAGAGAATTGGATCCTAGAGTGTAGCCACAGTTTTGCAATTCCTAGCACTTCACTTTTCTGAGAGGAAGACTTTAATGTGTAAAATGAAGTATCTTGACTTGAGGCCTTATTAGGGCCGGTCTTACTCCCAAATCACACAATCCAGGAAAATTAAATGTCACACTGAATCCCTCTTGCAATAATATCTAGATAACTAAAGTGGAGCAATCTTTGGTTCTAAGTGGCACTGAATTTATACTTTTCAATTTAAATGCATTTTCTACTGAAATCTTTTTTTTTTTTTTTTTTTTCTACTTGAAATCTTTACAATGTCCTATTTTTCCCCCAAGGATCAAGAGAAAAAAAGTCTAATTCATAATGAACTCCCGACTGGTGTATATATTAAAAGCAAAAGTAATTTGACTTTGTTGGTGGTGATTTCTAATTTCCTCAATAATTAGAAGTAAATGAAGTTCTATTTTGTTAGAGTTTAGTGGGGTACAGCATGCATCAGGAAAGCCGTGAGGGATAGAACAGAGGCTATTTCTGTCAAGGGCAACCTGAAGGGGCTCGCTGAGAGGCCATCCTTCAGCCGGGCCTGAGACTTGGATTTCAGAGACTCCACTAACGACTTGGGTTGTTTACTCTGGCAGCTGCTCACACATGCAATCTTTAGCTGCCACTGGGGAAAAAAAAACCAGGGACGGATGAGATCGAGATTTTCCCAGATGATTCCAGTTCCACCAACCAAAATTCATGGGAGGAAAAGTACAGCAGAGACTCAAAATAGAAGGCTTTAAATCTAATTCATTGTGTGAGACGTTCTTTCTCGATCCTGCTTGGTTAGGATCCTCTTGGTTAGGCAGAGTAGTAATCGGAAGAACAAGCATTAGAGACTGCTTCACTTCATAAAAGGATAGGGTTGTAAAACAAACAGAATGAAGGGGTGAAAAGATCAGGGGATCACATGCGTGACAGTTTTTCATATGGGAATTTTAAAGGAAACTGAAAATAAAGCACACGAGAAACTACCGGGTGAATGGCATAAATTGGGCAAAAATAATGATAACCAGCATGTTCTTTTACTTTTTTTTTTCCAGTATTGGGAATGAACTGAGGACCCTGTGTCCATTAAACAAACACTCTGCCACTGAGCAATGTCCCCAGTCCTGTTCTTACTTTTTATTCTAAACAAGAGTCTCACTTGGTTATCCAGGCTGCCTTTGAATTCACTCTGTAGCGTAGACTTGCCTTGAACCTTTCCTTCCTCCTACCTCAGCGCCCCATCGCTAGGACTGCAGGCCTGCTTCACCAGGCCCAGCATCACCAATGTTTGTATACAAACCTCGGAAAAGTCTGTGGAGTGAATAGTGTAGGTCTGGCAAGTTCAAGGTTCTGAGTTTGATTCCTAGCACAGCACTGAATGTGCATGTGTACACACACACACACACACACACACACACACACACCACACAAATGACTATGATGGCCAAAGAATACTTTTTAAGTTTAAGGGAATGTAGATGTAACTGACTGATAGAGTATTAACTAGCAAGTATTTGACCCCCAACCCGAGAAAACAAAGCAATAATAATAATAATAAATATTTTCAGATCTTACCTAATTTGTCAAAATACATGGCATTTAGTATTTCACTTTACTTCAAGTAGAATTATATGTCCAATAAATGTTTTTATTTAAGATTTCCTGAGTGACAGAGCTAAGCACACAGAACCAACACACAATGCAGCTGAACCTGTTGAACTCATGAACAGGCTCTCTGTTAGGGTGACACAGAGGTTCCCCTCTTACAGTGGGATCACAACCCTATAAACCCATCATAAATCAAAACCTGGGAAACACGTACATGGAAATACTTAGTGGATAGCACCCTACACAGCCTCGTGATCCTATAGCTAACTGAGCTGTGGCTTGGGGACATTATTCATCTCATCGTAAGCACAAAGCAAAGAGCAAACTTGGAATAACAGCACAGGCTTTGAAACCTTGCTACCACTTCCAGTGACACGCCCTCTCCAACAAGGCCATGCCCCCTGAGCCTCTCCAAACAGTGCAGTCAAATGGAGACAAATCACCACATCTCTTCCTTTCCCGGAAAAGAAGTAACTTCCTAAATAACACGTTAGTTCTCCCTCTGCTCACCTGGGGCTCTGCGTGGAGCTGTGTAGTGTGTGTGCAGATTCGTGGAGCCATATAGCATGTATGCAGATGCATGGATCTGTGCAGTATGTGTGCAGATGCTTGGAGCTGTGCAGTGTGTACATCCCACATGCATTCATCCTCCTTGTATTTTTTTAAGCGTACCCAAGGTGCTGCATAATTGTAGTTTATTCACTGTGGTTGGTATTTTGTATTTTCTCTAGCCCACGAGTAATCCACTCTACTGCTGATGGATATTTTATATTGTTCACAGCCTTTTGCTGTTATAAATCATGCTTTTTACACACTTTACATTCATGTCCTCTGACATTAGTGTGCATGATATAGACTTAGGAATGGAAATTCCGGATCACAGGGTGTATCAGCCAGCATTCTGTTACTATCATAAGATACTTGAGACAAGCTTCTTTATATAGAGAAAGAGGTTTACTTAGCTCAGGGTTTTGAAAGGTCAAAGACATGGCAGCTGTGCCTGCTCAGTTCTGGGAGCCACCCCCAGCCCCAGCTAAAGACCTATAATAGAGGTGTATGTGTGTGTGAAAGAATAAAAGAACTATGAGAGGCGGGGTTGGGTCCTATAATACCTGTCAAGAGTACTCTTCTCAGGGGGTAGAGAAATGGCTCAGGGATTAAGAGCACTGGCTGCTCTTCCAGAAGTCACAAGTTCAATTCCCAGCAACCACATGGTGGTTCACGACCATCTGTAATTGGATACAATTCCCTCTTCTGGTGTGTCAGTGACAGTGTGCTCATATACATAAAATAAATAAATAAATATCTTTTAAAAAAAAGTATTCTTCTCCCCTCTACTCCATCCCACCGGTGCACCCTATGACTGAAGGATGTGCCTGTAGGTTCCAACTCTTAGGGGTGCCATGTCCAATTCTACCACTTTGGAGAACAAGCCTCCTATAACAATGGGCTTCTAGGGTGTATAATCAAGTAGTTTAAATAGTACGGGCCTCTTTTCTATTCTCCTGTCTTTCTCCATTTTTCTCCATTGTTTTCTCTCTAACTGACTTCAGAACCCCTCCTAGAAGGTCAGTAAATGCTATACCATTGATTACAACAGCTTCGGTGACTTTAAAGAGGAGGGCAGACCTTTCCTCCCTGAATTCTTACATTTACAAGCTATCAAATCTGATGTTTCCATTCACACCATAGGTTAAACTATCTTCTGTATGTATGAAAAGGCAACCTTCCTTTCTCACATGGGCTGCCAGAAAACCTGGATCCACCATCACTGGTCTGCAGTAAGCACATAGGTCTGCACTTCCAGAGGGTCCCACAGTCATCTGCTTCAGAGTGGGGTACACATGGCACTCCTGGAAGGAGGCTGAGGAACCTCCTGTTGTAGCACACCGTCCAGGGAGTCAGTGGATGTGAACTACAGGGTTTTTCCTCACACTTTCACTTTCATCTGTAACTTAGAACTGTGATCATTTTCCCTTCCCCTGTCGGACACTATTTAATCCTCAGGACACTGGATTTTATGTATAACAAGTTACCCATGACACCTTCTGCTCCTAAAGCCAAACTGGCACACAGATGTGAAACGTTAGAGTCCACATACAGGAAGGAGAAGCCAGGTTGGGCTCACTAGGGGAGTATTCATACCTAAGAGGCTTGGGCCCTGGGCTGGAACCCCAGCATCACAAAACCAAAACCATAGAAAAATCTAAAGAGACACTAGACTGTGGTTTTCCATTGAACCTACATACAATTTCTTCAAGATTTGTTATGCGCCAATCAAAAGGGACCATGATAGGAATAGGGTGTTTCTTCAGCCACCATTCGGAAACTTTTCAGACAGGCCCAAACCACTTCAAAGAATTCTGCCTGTGCTTTGTCTGAGCCTAGATTTCAAAAAGCTGCCTCAGTGATGGAGGGATGGCTCAGTGATTAAGAACTTTTGCTACTCTGGCTTAGGACCCATGTTCAGTTCCCACCACCCTTACAACCATCAGTGACTCCAATTCCAGGGGACACAGTGCCCTCTTCAGGCTTCTGTGGGTACTACAAGCATGTGGTGCACAGACAAACATGGAGGTAAAAACACTCAAAAACATACAATATATATTTATATTTAATATATAATATATTTTATATATATACAGAGCCATATATATATATATATATATATATATATATATAGTTTGAAAGGAAAAAAAAAAGTTTCCTGTCAACACTAAGCTTAGCAGGGTAGGAAGTGAAGGCAGTGACCACATGACCCGACCACCAAAGTCAAACAGCATCTGTTTCTACAACAGAAAACACTAGAGTCCCTCAAAGTTGGATTTTTTTTTTACACTTTAGTGGCATTTTGGCTTCTGACTGAGAAGCACACAGTATTCCCGACTAGAGCAGCCAGGCGTCAATTCCTGTCTCAGAAAGAGCCCTGGAGAAAACTGGCCCAGGGTGACTGTTTATTGTGTGCAGACAAGCTACAGAGTCACGATCCAAATTTTCAGAAGTATACACACTTTAAGGGCTGGCAGTCTCCCTTCAGTGAGCGAGACAGAGTACGAGCCAGACGGGCTGCACAAGATTCAAACAGAGCCAGGACCTTGCCACAGGAACCAACAGAAGCAGACTCAGCAATCACACGGGAAAAGAAAACAGCCAGTTCTGCTCACTGCATGGACTTTGACTCTGATATCAACCTCGCCAGGAAAAGAGGCAAAGCAGAGCATCTAGGGTAAGTCATTTCTCAAAAGTTTACAAAACAAAATGCTACAGTCTGTTTGAATCTCTGTCGGGTGTCATCACAGTTGTCTTGCTGGCGACATTTTTTAAAAGTGATACTAAGAGTTAAGCATGGCTCTGGGTAATGGCAGCACACACCTTTAATCCCAGCATGTGGGAAGCAGAGGCAGGTGGTTCCCTGAGTTGGAGGCCAGCCTGGTCTACAGAGTGAGTTTAGGATAGCCAGGGCTAAGCAACAAAACGTTGGCATGGTGGTGCACACTACAATCCTACCTCTAGGCTGGCTGAGGCAGGGGATTGCAGGTTCCAGGCCAATCTGAAACACAAAGTGAGACATGGGGACTTGGGGAGGTCTGACAGTGGTAAGAACACTTATTCTGCAAGCATGAGGGTCTGAGGCTGAATCATCAGGACCCACACAAAAAAGGTGGTGATGGCTGCAGATGTCTGTAACCCCAGAACTGGAGAGCAGAGAAGGGGATCCCAAGAGCTGCCTGGGTAGCCAGCGTCAGTGAGTTCCCGGTACAGTGAGAGACTGTGTCTTAAGGAGCCAGAGAACAGAATGATAAAGGAAGATGCCTGTTACGGTGCTCTGACCTCTGTATGCTTGTGCACAGGCATATACACCTACAAGGCCACAAGCATGCACACACACACACACACACACACACACACACACACAGAGTACACGCATATACACACAAAGAAAACATGATAAAAACATGTAGCTCGATTCTACTGGGCTTTCAGAGATAATGATATTAATTTTCAGGTTTTACTAATACAAACCAATTTAAGCACTGTATACATACTAACTCATTTAGTCTTCTTTATTTTGACAATTGAAGATACTAGAACTAGCTTTATTCCCATTTTACAGCTGGGGAAACTGAGTCATAAAGAGGCCAGTACCTTCTCCGAGGTTCTTAAGCAAGTATGTGGCTGCATGCCTGTTGACAGCCACAGTGAGAGGAAATACTGACCTGGATCTTGATCTAACACCACTGTAACAGTTCATCTGGCAGATGAACGCATAAAGGTTTGTATTTAAGCGGTTCTACTTCACTCCACACCACACACCTCCACAAAATTATATTTCATTTGCATAATGGCATAATGACTTGTTTCTAACATGAAAAATTCATTCACTGTGTCTAAAACAAAAGAATGGGCTAGTTTTGCTTTTACAAAAACAGCATCATAGTTAAGCAAAAGTCCGGGGTGCCTCCCGAGGGAACTGCGGATTTGGATTCCAAAGAAAGCAAGAGTTGAGGAGCAGTAAACAAGGCTGGGGATACGGTTTGCTCTGTAAAGAACCTGAATAAACCAGAACTAGAGGTAGATGTTTATAACCCAGCCCTCGGGGGTGGAGGCAGGCAAATCCGAACTTCAAGGTCATCATGACTGCATATCAAATTTAGGGCCGGAATAGTGAGTCTTTTTCTTAAAATACAAAAGCAGTACAGAGAAAAGACAGCTTAAAAACAGCTTAACAAGAGGTAAATACAGTCCGCATAAGTTGAAGGACAAAGACTTTAAAATTACATAGATAGATGATAGATAGATAAAATAGATAGATAGATAGATAGATAGATAGATAGATAGATAGATGACAGACAGATAGATGGATGACAGACAAAGTTAGGTAGATAGATGATAGGTAGATGATAAATAGATAGTAGATAGATAGAAAACAGACAGACAGACAAAAAGTTAGGTAGATAGATGATAGATAGATAGATAGATAGACAGACAGACAGACAGGACAATAGATTTGTGTTATTGGTAAAAAAGAAAGTTTCACTTTCAAACGAAAAAAATAAAGTCAAGACCCAAGATACTTTTAAATGGGGTCCCAGACTTGAAAGAACTAACTTAGCTATCTTTTTCTTGCCCTACTAACCCCTACATTAATTCAAATCACTGGTAATCATATTATTAACTATATCCAGTAGTTATACAGAGAAGGCTCCTTGCAATGCTGTGGATGTGAATTAGAGGGCTATCTAAGGGTCTCACTTCTCTAACAGAGTTGTTGCTGACAATGTTGAAGGTGTTCTGGCACAAGTAGCTTTCCATAGGGACTTGGATTGCATGGGAAGAACAGATCTGAATTTCATATCACCAAGACTCACAAGTAGGGATGTATCATTTTATACTAGAATATCCATAACACCCCCATCCCCAGAGGAGAGCAAGCCTCAAAAAGAAATAGAGTACCAGCCAGGCGGTGGTGGCGCACGCCTTTAATCCCAGCACTTGGGAGGCAGAGGCAGGCGGATTTCTGAGTTCAAGGCCAGCCTGGTTTACAGAGTGAGTTCCAGGACAGCCAGAGCTACACAGAGAAACCCTGTCTCGAAAAACCAAAAAAAAAAAAGAAAAAAAAAGAAATAGAGTACCATGTGTTGTTCAGTGAATTAGGGGGACTAAGGAAGCAAATGACAAATAAGCACACTGTGACTCCGTCTGCCAAGCTCCAGCTAGAAGAAAGAGCCTGTCTCATTCACAAGAGGTTCCCAACTCTCCTTGGAACAGTGCTAATCGTCAAGGACAAGCACAAGAAAGCAGAGGACCCACAGAGGTATGAAGGGAGGGACTCTTGTCCTGATGCTTACCCAGTGTCACTTGAGTTATCCTTGTCTCTGTGCTAGCTGTGAAATGTTCACTGCTGGCCCTCCCTAGAGAGGTCTTCCCACATGCCTCCTCACATCGCACCTTCCTTCCGAAGCACACACATTAGTTACAAAGTTACATATTAGTCTATATAGTTACAGCTAATGCAGACAGATTATGAAGCATCTTCTCCTAGCCATGATGAGTAATGAGAGGTACTAACCCTTGGTACCATCTGGCTCCTTCTCCAGCATGAACGCCCTCCAGGCAGAGGGATATAAACCAACAGCAACTGAACTGAGTCACAAAAACATGTCAGTGGTGGGTGGGACACTTTTTAGGGTCAATGTCTCTCTTTTGTTTTACAGATTACATTTATCCCAAACTACTTAGATACTTTCTAATAAGGTGGTTATACCACCTTATTAACATTTAATTATCTCTCAGCCGCAAGATGGTAGGGTATTTTCTGTTTTCCCCTCTATATTTATACTTTTTCTTCATACTGACTACAATGACTATGTGTCTTCTTTGTAGTGATTAGAGATACAAAGCTTTTTTTGTTTTTTCCCTTACTTCCAGGCTAGGTTCATGTAAGAAAACAGCTGTGTATGTACTGAAAGATGCTGGTAGAACAGGCTATAAGATTGGCAAGAAGGAAAAAAAAAAAAAAAAAAAAACTGCAGTTTAAATGAAGACAAACTTAAGGTGGAACACACCTGAAATCTCAGTGTTCAAGAGGCAGAGGTAAGTAGATCTCTGTGAGTCCAGGGTCACCCAAAGCTCATAGTGAGGTTATCCTTAAAATAATAATAATAATAACGAAAAGATTGTCTTACTTTTCTAGCGCAAGGAAGAGGCGCCATGACCCAGACAATTTATAAAAGAAAGCATTCAATTGGGTGCTTGCTTCCAGCTTCAGATAGCATACATGATCATCTCGGTGAGGCGTGACAGCAGGCAGGCAGGCATGGCACGGCTCTGGAGTCGTAGCTAGGAACTTTCACAAAGTTGGAGGCAGAGAGGAGAGACTAGAACAGCCTGAACTTTTGAAACCTCAAAGCCTACCCACAGTAACAAACCAATTCTGACAAGCAGTAGAGAAGCTAAGTAGAAACGCTGTGCCTGTGGTAATAATAATATAATATAATAATAATAATAATAAACAACAACTTCTGTCTTAATGTACTGTCAACTCAAGGGATGATATTTATAACTGAATGTCATGAAATCAATGTAGATTTTCTCACTTGTTAAGGTTTATTCCCCTTAAAGTTTTTAAAGCACACAACAAACCCCCTTGTGTCTGTGTCTACACTGACATAGTCACTTAGCACTGACAGAAGAGGGGGCACTTGTATTGTTAAATGACCTAATCCGTTTATCTAAGCATGTATTTAAACAAATGACCCCAAGATTCCGAAGCGTAAATTCAAATTCAATTAGCTTTCCTTCCCTGGTACTAATCACATGGAAACTCCCTATTGAATCAAAAAGTTAACTTTAACAGTTCTTTGAGCTATTTTTTTTCTTTTTTCTTTTTTTTTTTTTTTTTTTTTTTTTGTCTTTCAGCCTTTTTACTTCTCATGTTTCTAGTTTTAAAAGGCCCTTTAAAAAGTATTAAGTACGCAATCATAGAAAGCCACAAGGGAAATATTATCTAGCAACTATTGACAATTTATATTGAATTATGCTAGCATTTTATAAAATGTTTTATATGCCAGAAATGTTATATCAGTTTAAAAAGTCTGTGTTGTTTATAGCAAGAACAATTGTATCACAGAAAATAGGTAGATGAAGTGTATGTTTATACATCAGTTTAGAGACTGACAAAGGCAGTAAGGTGAGTCTTGTGAAGAAGAAGAAACCAGAAACTCACCATGATTATATTGGTTTTGTCACTACATACAATATAAGAACCAAAGAAAAATCTGAAATCTTTTTTGGTCTAGTTTTATCGTCTTTATAAAGCACAAGTGCTAGCTGCTGCTTTTTTGACATAAAACAATGCTATTTTTCCCTTTCTTATTCCTCATTGTGAAAGTCACTGACTTGCCCTCATTTGTCACAGACAGGCCTGAGGCAATCTACAACTTGGAGGAAGGAGAGAGGCAAGATTCTAGAAATCCAACTGTATAAAGGATGATTGCAGAATGGAAATCGTTTGGACGTGACATTTTATTCTCTTGCATGTACAATTGGTCTCCGGTTGTTTCTTTTTAAGCTTTGAATCCCATTAAGGCATGCCATTTTAATTAAAATGTAATCTCTGGTTTGAAAGTTAACATCAGAGAGGTAGCACAGAGCAGCAACAGGCTCTGAGCCATGCCCACTGTTAAGGGGATTATCTTCTGCCTTACTTCCAAGAGGGAAGAGCATGTATCTACAAATCTTTATTAGTTTGTTATATCTGCTTGGAGATAGCTATAACACAGATCCAAAAGAAACAAACACAAAAGAGAGAAATGGGAGAAACATAGATGATCTGTTAACA
>JAJTUV010004847.1:0-13572 GCA_021653895.1 Mastomys natalensis
TGCAGAAAATCAATTGAATGAGGGGCCCCCAAAGGAGGGTTAGGGCAAGGATGAAAAACTAAGGGGGGTTTAACCCCCCGGAAAAAAACAAATCAAACCCAACCGGCCACCCAAAATTCCCAGGGATAAACCCCAACCCAAAAGACCACAGAGGGGCCCATGGCCCCAGGTTTTTAGCAGGGATTGCCCTTTTCTGTCAAAATGGGAGGGGATCCCCTTGGCCTGTGGGGCTCGTGACGTGTAGGAGAATGCTAGGGGGGCCCAAAGGGGAGAAAAGGTTGGGGATGGGGAGCCCCCATAAAGCAAAGGGGGGGGGGAAAGGGGGGGAGTTTGGGGAGGGGAAATGGGGAAAAAGGGGAAAATTTGAAAGAAATAAACAAAATAAACAAAAAAAAGAAAAATCTTTAGGTTTTAATTTATCGTTGTTTTGTTTTAGGTTTATTGTTTTTTTTAGAGCCCAGAACAGTTATGCAGGGCTATGTTTTTATATTAAAAAATCAAAATGTTTAAAAATTATAAGACCAAAAAAATTTTTTAGGGGTGTTTCAGGGTTTTTGTGACCCTTTTTCCGATTTTACTGCTGACCTTTTAAATTTGAAAAGGGAAAGATATTGAGTTTTAAGTGTGAAAAAATTTCTTTCAACTGGGGGTTTTTAAAGCAAAAAAAATTTATTAAAATTTTGAGAATGTAAATTTAAAAGAGAGTTTTATTCAATTCTTCAGAGAAGTTATTGATGAACACTATTATATCGATAGAAATCTAAAGCAAAGAGAAATTTTGAAAAGAAACTATGAAAGCTACAGAAAAATACTGATTCAAAGTCAAAATTTTACCTACAAGTAATTGTTTTACCCACATTTTATGCAGAAAATTTTTTGAAAATGAACATTGTTGTATATGTCTTCTATATATTAAATTTATTGATATATGTCTACTTCTTTTAAATTATTTCTTTACAAAAGATATAAGTATTGAAAAATCAGGAAACATAGTTTGTTTAATTTTGTTTTTACCTGATTTAAAAGTGTGCAGCATAGGAATTCTTTAATGTGGTATAAGCCTCTAAATTTTGGAAAAGTAGGATGAAGATAACATTTTTCAAATACAATTTGTTAATCTTTATTGAAAATAAAAGACAATACGATTTTTGGGTTCATCTTTTTAGCTATGTCAGTGTTTTCTTCACAAGTTGCCCTGTTCTTATGAAGTAAAGAACCCCCTATGGCAAAATAACCTATAATATTTACACACCTGTAACACTAATGCTGTGGTATGGATATTTTTTAATAAATTTATTTTAATATTCATTTTTCATATGTATGCATATTGAACTTCTATACAATTTTTAGTAAAACAATTTCATTAATACTACAATAAATTGGGAAAAATAAGCAGTGAAACTAACTTATTCTGGGGTGTAGGCTAACATCTTTTCGGCCCAAATAGTCACTTCTCATTTTACTTAGAATTGTGGTGAACTGGGCAGGGGTTTTTGGGTTCACTATGCTTCAAAGCTGATGAAATAGGGCCCAGTTATAAGTAAGAGATCTTCAGCCTTTCAAACTGTATTTTGATGTTCATTATCTTACCATAGTCTACTCTAAAAGAAAGTGGATTGAAAGAACCTTATGTATTCCATCTCATTTCTAAATGATTCACATTTAAAGGAAAGGAACACATTTTCAAAATGATCCCAATATGACAAAAATATTGCATTTTTTTTCATTTTTAAAAGATATAGATTGTGCCTTTTAAAGAAAATATCATCCAGGGTAAGGAAATGCAGGGACATAAAATGGGAGCAGAGAATGAAGGAAAGGTATCCAGGGATGCCCCCCCTTGGAATCCTCCCATCTACAGATACCAACCTAGACACTTGTGAGGCCAAGAAATTTTTTCAGATAGGAGCCTGGTATGACTGTCCTTTGAGAGGTTCTGCCAGCTCCTGACTAAAAGTGATGCAGATACTCCAGCCAACCTTGGACTGATCCCAGGGCCCCAATGGAAGATTTAGGGGAGGACTGTAGGAGTGAAGGGGGATTGCAACCTCTATTGTGGTTCTTCCTATGAACTATCAAATAACTGGACCCCTCAGAGCAACCAGGGAAATTTAAATTTCAATCAATGAGTATACATGGTAGACCATGGCTCAGGTACTATGTAACAGAGGACTCCTATCAGTGGGAGAGGAGGGTTTCTAGGTCCTATGGGGGTTGTTGCTCCAGCAAAGAGGGATGCTGGGAGGGTGACACGGAGGGGGCACCTCTTAGAGGCAAAGGGATTGGGAGGAGAGTTTGGGGGGGAGATTTGGAAGGGGGTCTCATTTGAAATGCATATAAATAAAATAATAAAAAAAAGAAGTAGGGGAATTTAGAAGCCGAAGAAAATTATTGGCAAATGTAGTGGAAAACAGATACAAATTGTAATTTTATATTTCATTTACATGGAAATTAAGAAACCCCTGATGAATTATCTGATTCAGGAAGGTAAAGGAAAAAAAGATGAGATGAGGACTAGTTTTGAGGTGCCCTGGTATTTGCCTGTAACTGAGGTTTACTCAAAAATCTCTTTTTCATTCAATGTATAGGAAACATTAGTAGCGTTTGATAATTTGATTTTAACAAAATACAATGAAACAAAGGTAAAGATACATTTATTTTTTTTTTTTTATTTTTTACCAAATAAGTCTCATTTTGTGGATCCCAGTGAAGGGAAGTTTTATACTCAGAAATTTATGTCCAAAATGAGGATGGGATGAAAGGAATGATGTAAGTGAAAAGAGGTATCTTACAGTACAGTTAGTCAAATCTTCTAACTGTTGGAGTAAAATAAGTGAGAAATAAAGAAAGGAAATACTATTTACAAAACCAAATGATGTAACATACTTTTTACCATCTAAATATGTTATTTTTTTTAAAGTCTCTTGTACCTCTGTTTTTAACATTATGAGGCTTGATATTCTCTTTGTTTTTAAAATCATGTTAAAAAGACATTTGTTTATATATGGTGCTTGCATGTGTATGATTACATACACTTGTAAGTTATACCAATACTGAGAGCATAATAGGTAAATAACATATTTCTAAATGATATAAACAGCCTTAAGTATATCAGTAGCATGATTCATTTTAAAATAGTTAAGTAGGAAGAGGATACAGTAATGCTTTTTATATGAGCATTCTTAATGACTAATTGAATTTGTCACTTAAATTTCAGAAAATTACTGGAACATAAATTATTATATTGTCATGATTATTTATACTACTTCTGTGTAATATTTGCCCCATTATTTTTCTTCTGAATCCTCTGATGTTGCTGTTATTGTTTCTCTGAACAATGGCTTTAGTCAAGGCTAGAGAATTTTTTCTGCTATTTCTCAGTAGTTTCCCAGGAAACCTTTCTAGCCCACAGTTTTCTCATTGCATTCTTTACTTCTGCATTTCTTAGAGTGTAAATCAGAGGATTCAGCATCGGAGTGATAATGGTATAAAATCAGCTACCATCTTGTCCTCAGAGAAGGTAGTGTCAGGCCGCATATACATGAAAGTACAGGGACCAAAAAAAAATAATGACAACTGCAATGTGGGATCCACAAGTGGAGAGAGCTTTGCGCCTGCCTTCTGATGACTGCTTTCTCAGAGACACGAGAATGATTGTATATGAGATCAACAAGATGGGCAAAGCTTCCCAGTGCAATGGTAACCCTGTTGGCTGTCACAACAACACCAAACAATGTAGGTGTCTGTGCAGGCAAGTTTCAGTACAGGGTGTACATCACAGAAATAATGATCAATCTCATTGGGTCCACAAAAGGGGAGTTGGACCACCAGAGCCACTTGGATAATAGAGTGTAAGAAGCCACCGATCCATGTTCCCAGCAACATCTTATTGCATCTCTCTCTGTCCATAATTTGTCATATAGTGGAGGGGTTTACAGATGGCCACATATCTATCATAGGCCATGACAGTAAGAATGAAGATCTCAGTGCAACCGAAGAAATGAACCCAAAGAGTTGTAACATGCACCCCACATAGGATATAGTCTTTTTCTTCATTAACAGATCAACAATCACTTGGGTGCTGTGACTGAGGAGTAGCAAATGTCCACAAAAGAGAGAAAGTTGAGGAAAAAATACATGGGAGACTTGAAAAGGTTGCCAATGCAAACTGTTAACATGATGAGGAGGTTTCCTAGCAAAATCACCATGTAAAAGAAGGAAAAACACCACAAAGCATACTTCTTCAACCTCTGGGTTCTGAGAAAGACCCCAGAAAATGAATTCAGTGACATTGTTTACATCTTCCATGGAATAAGCTCTTGAGGCCATACTCACAAAAGAATATTACGTTATCTGAAGGACAAGTAAAAAGACCACCAAACTTTCATTTCTATTTTAAAACAAATTAATTATAGTGGCTGCTGATTGAAAATTGATCACTTATATTTTTTATACTTATGTTTCATTTTAATTTATTTTGATCAACTTACCTCAGTGTTATATCCTCTGATATTTCAGTTCAGGTGAGAAATAAAGTCCAAAAACACAAACTAATTTTTGAAGTCTCATGTGACATTTGAAGAGCCATCTCTCCTCTACTTTTTAAAGTTCACACATCAGCTTCTAAATGTACTTTTCTCTTATTTTGTGTAATATTTCTATTACATTTCTAACTGACATTGCTGCTTGAAGCTATGATAATATTTATATACCAGAAATGCTTACTGAATTCTCATACAGAAATATGAATGTTTGTTCAGATTTGCCCCACTTCATACTGCCTATTCTGGATGTTACATCTACTCAGAATTATCAAGTTACACATCTCCAGTGTGGCTCCTGCAGGTTTCCCTTCTCGTAAATTAAATGTTCTTGAAATGAAATTATGGCCTTTCAGTTGATCTCAGGAGTTCAACATCACTATATGGTGCCATAGAAGAAAACTTACATTAGACATATTTGATTCTGAAAATAATCCCAATATAACCCCAATGAATCATTTAACTTTATGAGACCTCTGTTATTTCATTTGTGATATAATAAAGCTTACAGTCATCATTATTTGTCATTAAAGGTCATTTCTACAATAAAATGAAATTACATCATAAGCATAGAATAGTTAAAAAATCCTGAGGTGGGGCAAAGATAAGAATTAATGACAATAGAAGAAGAATCTTCTGTAGACAAAGCCAGCTCTGCTTACTTGATCAAGATGGAAGGGAAGTCCTAGGTAATTCTTTCAGCTGCAATGAGGTTACTCCAGATTTCTCCTTAGTTACCTTTAATTGATTTTTAAATGCTTCCATGAAACAAAGAGAAAAAAGAAATGTTCTGTATTCAGCGTTTTTTCATACATCTCATATTTTCTGCTTTGTATTAGCTACAGCATACTACTGAGTGGTATGCTTTTAATTCCATATTTCTTGCAGAGGTTATGATTCAATTGACCTGGAATGAACCTAAAGAGAAGATAATGTTTAGTTTGAATAGAAGTAACTTTAGTGGTAGAATTGCAGGCATTCTAGTGGGGAGTTAGTAATACGAAAGTGAAGATATGAATTACTTGATTCATAAAAATTTGAAGATCCATTTTCAAATCAAACACACAGGTATAAATGATCCCTGAAGTGGCAGGCTATCCTTTTGGGAATGCATCTCTCAAGATCAATTCTGATTAATTCAGCCACAGAATGTTGAATTTTCAATTGTCTTTTGCAGAAAAAGGGGCCAACTTTGAATTTAGAGAAAGTTATGTATGCTGTGAATTTCCAGATCTTTGCCATAGAGCTGTCAAAAAGTCAGTGTAGTTCTCTCTTCTTTTATGTATTACAGATTCATGGGGAAATTTGACAAAAGAACAGCAACATTCTAATCAGATTTGGAATCAAGCTCAATGCCACAGTTCTAGGAAATGTTTCTCTTTTGGCATCCTACTGATTTTTAAAATACAAATTATTCAACACCAATGAGCTCTTATCTTAGAAGTTTAGAGCAATTGTTACATAATGTATTGTATTTTAGAACACACAAATACTTACATACAAACTTGATACTATGCAACTAAGGTTTAAAGTACAGAGGAATAGGGCAAGCACCTCTTCTCTAAGATTTTTTTGCATCTAAAAATCTCCTTCTTCTACCTTTTCATTCCTTTAGACTTGATACTGTGCTTTGCAATAACTGGCATTTTTTTTTAATTCCTCATTTATTACTCACTATCCCTAAGGCAGTATACATAGAGGTAGATATAAGTTATCATCTTATCATTGTCTTTACAATCCTATAATTTCTTTTCATTCAAAACCAGGGCATTTAGTATTATTGTAAATGCAAAAAGGTGACTGCCCCTTGTTTCCAACTACACTCTTTTTTTAACTTTGAGATGAACAAATCTGCTGATATTTTCCAAATGGGTTTGAACTCACATTTTTGTTTACCTTCTCCTTAGATAATGTAGAAATTCTGAACAATTATCAATAACTAGTACTGGAGAATCCTTGACCCTCTAATAAGGATGGTAAAACTGAATCTTCCTTGTTCCATGACCTCTCATCTACTGAAATAAATACTCCTTCTTTTCCTTCTTATGTAGTCTGGTTAAGAAAAGAAAGGAAAACAGTAATGACCTTGGGGAAAATGTATTCCCAGAGTCATTCTTCATGGTCAAAATGAAATAGCAGACCTAAAATGAACTTTAAATTCCAGTATCTGTTGAATTTAAGACTAAATATCTTAAATGTTTTATAATAGTAATAATTATTATTAAATATTTTAAATTTGAAAGTTAGGCAATTCTCAAATTCTAGGTAAGAAAATAGAAGTAATATTTTTATTATAATTTCATTACTTAAATTGCTATACTGAGACACATACTAAATAATATGTATTTATTGTATTAAATTACAGCATTTCATTGCATAGTTTTGACTTACTCTTCTTCTTCTAACAAACTGGAAAATTTAGGTATAAAGAAAAATACGTAGAAAGAGAAAATAAATTCTAAAGTACTTTTCCAAGTATGGTAGAATATGCTTTTTAAAAAATTTTATTATTTTTATTTTTTATTGAATATTTTCTTTACTTACATTTCAAATGTTTTCCCCTTTCCCGGTTTCCTCCCCAGAACCCCCCATCTCATCCTGCCTCTATCTGTTTCTATGAGGGTGTTCCCTGCTTTTAATCCTAGCACGTAAGAGGTAGGTATTGATTTTCTAAGTGCTAATCAAGTCAACATAACCATATAACATATTCAGGAGAGGTGAATTTGTTTGGTTCGTTATTAACTGCAATGCATATATGGCTGTTATTAGAGTTCTCTGCTTTTTATTCCATAGAATTGTCAGCAATGTCTTCCTTTTAATTCAGCCTGGACTTTAATTATTTCCTACTATCTACTCTTCCTGGCATGTTTGCTTCCTTTTATTGTAAAGCTTTCAGTTTTGCCTTTAAGTTGCTCATATGAGATATTTCCAATTTTGTTATAAAAGCACTTAGTGATATTAGCACTGCTTTCATTGTGTCGCCTAAGTTTACGAATGTTGTACCTTCATTTTTATTGAAATCTGGAATGTCCAATTTCTTTCTTTATTTTTTTTCTGACCGAGTGATCATTCAGTAGAGAGAAGCTCAGTTTTCATAAGTTTGTAGGCTTTCTGTTGTTTCACTTGTTGTTGAATTCCTGATTTAATCCATGGTGTTCTGATAAGATACAAGGGGCTATTTTGATTTACTATTAAGACTTGCTTTGTGACTAAGAATGTGGTCAGTTTTGGAGAAGGTTTTATGAGGTGTGGAGAAGAAGGTGTGTGTGTGTGTGTGTGTGTGTGTGTGTGTGTTGTGTGTGTGTGCGTGTTTGAGTGAAATGTTCTTTAGATATCTGTTAAGTCTATTTGATATATAATCTTCATTAGTTTAAGTATTTCTCTGTTTATTTCTGTCTCAATGACCTGTCCGTTGGTGAAATTGTGATATTGAAGTCTCCCACTATTAACATACGGGGTTCAAGGCTAAGCACTGCAAGGGATTATAAATAAAAGTTAAAAATATCTCTCTAGATTCCCTGAGGGACAAGCCTGACTGCATAGGGGTTGATGTCAAAAATATCCCCTCTGCAGGAAAAAGACATCAGGATGGGTATGGCCCTCATGCTCACTGGACAACAACAGGAGGACTGGAGCCATTACAAGGTCCCCTTCAATTACTGGAGGTCAGGCCTCTATCCCCGCCTTCACAAGATTAGAATCACCAAGGCCCTTCTATACTTAGAAAAGGGAGGAGATGTCAGGGGCAGCCCTGCTTATACACTGAAGGCCTAAAATCAGCCATTGGCTTAAAATCAGCAATAGGTCCGACATACATACATGCTAACACCAAGTTTTGGGTCTCTGTGGCAAAACACTGAAACAGAAGGCTATAAGCTATGGTAAACAGGCAGCTTTTGTGGAAATTTACCAGCCTGAGTAGTCATAGTTCCTGTAAATAGGTAGCCTCAGTGGACAGTACCAACTTAGATAAGGACAAGTGAATCATAGGCAGAGTCGTAGTGACCTGTCCCCCAACCTTCACCCAGCTGATACCATGTTCTGAAAGGTATCTGTACTCCCCTGAATACCTATGCTCCAGTGTCATTCCCCTTCTCATATCCTGCCTTTTTGTGTTTATAGCCCTGTGTGAATAAGTAAATTATGATGTGATGAAAAAAAAAAAAAACATATGGGGTTCAACATGTGATTTTACTTCTTTAAAAAATTGAGCTTTTTAATACTGTCCATTTACGTTTCCTAAACATATGAAATGACAAATTGCTTTAAAACATATTGTTTATTTTATTGTTCAAAACATTGGGCATGAATATTTACATTATGATTCACAACGGTAGCAAAATTATAGTTATGAGTTAGCAACAAGAATAACTTTATGGTGCAACCTCACAAGTGATTTACCTTTAACTAATCTTTCTTTTATAAATGTGGGAGTTCTTGCATTTGAGGCACAGATATTCAGAATTCAGATATCATCTTGTTCAAATTTTACTTTGATAAGTATAGTGTTCTTTCCCATCACTTTTGATTAACTTTGACTGAAAATCTATTTTACTGGATAGTAGAATGGTTACTCCAGCTTTACTTCTTGGGTCCATTTGCTTAGAAAACCATTTTCTAGCCATTTACTCTGAGTAATGTCTATCTTTGCTGCTGAGATGTATTTCTTGTAGGTAGCAGAATGATGTATCCTGTTTTTACATCCATTGTATTAACATGTGTCTTTTTATTGGGGAATTCAGTCCATTGATGTTGAGGGATGTTAATGACCAAGTATTGTTAAATCCTATTATTTTGATTTGGTGGTGGCTTTGTGTGTGTGTGTGTGTGTGTGTGTGTGTGTTGGTGGTACCTTTTGTTCCTTTGGTTTACTCTTCTTGAGTTACTTATTTCCCATGTTTTCTTTGTTAGTATTATCATGTTTGGGTTGGAAGGGTTTTTCCTAGTATAAGAATATGGTACTTCCTTATTACCAGGGCACTTGTTGATTGTATTCTTATGATTTCCAATATGGCTGGATTAATGGAAAGGCATTGTTTAAATTTGGCTCTGTCATGAAATATCTTGTTTTTCTCTGTCTACGGTGATTGAAAGTTTTACTGAGTATAGTAGTCTTAGTGGTCTCTTAAAGTATGAAAAATATCTGTTCAGTATCTTCTGACTTTTACAGTCTCTGTTGAGAAGACAAATGTAATTCTTTTTCTTTAATTTAAATTTATTTTTTTATTTATGTTTTTATTTACTTATTTTTTCCTTTTTTATAGGATCTTTTATTTACATTTCAGATATAATACCCTTTTCCCATTCCCTCCCACCCAAGAACCCCTAGAACACCCCCCTCCTCTTGCTTCTATGAGGATGTGTCCCCACCCACCCTCTTACTCCCACCTCCTCACCCATGAATTCCCCCACATTGGGGCATCCAGCCCTCACTGGACCAAAGACTTCCTCTCCCACATATGCCCAACAATGCAATCCTCCCTACATATACAGCTGGAGTCATGAGTCCCTCCCTTTGTGATCCCAGGCTGGTGGTTTAGACCCTGGGAGCTCTGGTTGGTTGGTATTTCGTTCTCCCATGGGGCACAAGTCCTTTCAGCTCCTTCTGTCTTCTTTCTCACTCCTCAATAGGGAAGCCCATGATCAGTTAAATGGTTAACTGTGAGCATCTGCCTCTGTATATTTCAGGCTCTGGCAGACCTCTAAGGAGACAGCTATATCAGGCTCCTGTCAGCATGTACTTCCTAGAATCCACAACAGTGTCTGTCTTTGGTAACTACACAAGGGATGGATACCCAGGTGGATCAGCCTCCAGACAGTCTCTCCTTCAGTTTCTGTACCATGCTTTATCTCCATATTTGCTCCCATGAGTATTTTGTTACTCCTTCTAAGAAGGACTGAAGCATCCATAATTTGGTCTTCCTTCTTCATGAGTTTCATGTGGTCTGTGAGTTGGATCTGTGGTACATTTACACTATGGAATATTACTCAGCTATTAAAATCAATGAATTTGAGAAATTCTTAGGCAAATGGATGGTACTAGAAAATATCATCCTGAGTGAGGTAACCCAATCACAAAAGAACACACATGGTATGCACTCACTAATAATTGGTTATTAGCCCAAAAGCTCTCAAATGTAATTCTTATAGGTCTGTCTTTATATGTCACTAGGTTTATTTCCCTTGCAGCTTTTAATATTCTTTATTTATCTGCCCCTGAGGAAACACCTGATCCTGAGACATCCTAGAGGACCTATTGCATTCAGAGCAGAGGGTAAGACACCTTGCCCACTACCCCGTGCCCCAGAGTTACAACTGGGAGCCAAGTGGGGGTTAAGGAACCACCAGGCACCCAAACCCCGCCCCTCTGGAATACCACATCCCTTCTGCCTGCCTGGAGCCTGGTCCCATTGCTTGGGGCAGACACTTAGCTGGTCTGCTCCTGTGGAAACACCTGATCCTGAGACATCCTAGAGGACCTACTGCATCCAGAGCAGAGGAGGACCTACAGCATCCAGAGAAGAGGGAGCTTAGGATGACAGGAACACAGAGACATCTGGAATCCGAGGAGTTGAGACACAAGCAAGATAACTGGAAAGACAGACTACAGTCAGACACAGTGAGCACAGGTAACACTAGAGTCAACCAGATGGCAAAAGGCAAGTGCAAGAAACACAATCAACAGAAACCAAAGTTACCTGGCATCATCAGAACCCAGTTCTCCCACCATAGCAAGCCCTGGATACCCCATCACAAAGGAAAAACAGGATTCAGAATTAAAATCACTTCTCATGATGATGATAGAGGATTTTAAGAAGGATATAGGTAACTCCCTTAAAGAAATACAGGAGAACACAGGTAAACAGGTAGAAGCCCTTAAAGAGGAAACACAAAAATCCCTTAAAGAATGGCAAAAAAACATAACCAAACAGGTGAAGGAATTGAACAGAACCATCCAGGATCTAAAAATGGAAATAGAAACAATAAAGAAATCTCAAAGGGAGACTACTCCGGAGATAGAAAACATAGGAAAGAGATCAGGAGTCATAGACGCAAGCATCACCAACAGAATACAAGAGATAGAAAAGAGAATCTCATGTGCAGAAGATACCATGGAAAACACTGACACAACTATCAAAGAAAATGCAAAATGCAAAAAGCTCCTAACCCAGAACATCCAGAAAATACAAGACACAATAAGAAGAGCAAACCTAAGGATAACAGGTATAGATGAGAGTGAAGATACCCAATTTAAAGGGCCAGTAAATATCTTCAACAAGATTATAGAGGAAAATTTCCCCAACCTAAAGAACGAGATACCCATAAATATACAATAAGCCTACAGAACACCAAACAGACTAGACCAGAAAAGAAATACCCCCCGACACATAATAATCAAAACACCAATGCACAAAACAAAGAAAAAATACTAAAAGCAGTAAAGGAAAAAGGTCAAGTAACATATAAAGGCAGACCTATAAGAATTACACCAGACTTTTCACCAGAGACTATAAAAGCCAGAAGATCCTGGTCTGATATCATACAGACCCTAAGGGAACACAAATGCCAGCCCAGACTGCTATACCCAACAAAACTCTCAATCACTATAGATGGAGAAACCAAGATATTCCATGACAAAATCAAATTTACACAATATCTTCCCACAAACCCTTCAAATTATCCTTCAAAGGATAATTGACGGAAACGCCAACACAAGGAAGGAAACTACAACCTAGAAAAAGCACGGGAGTAATCTTCCAACAACCCCCAAAAAAGGTAGCTACACAAATATAATACCACCTCTAATAACAAAAATAATAGGAAGCAACAATCATTTTTCCTTATTATCTCTTAACATCAACGGACTCAATTCTCCAATAAAAAGACGTAGACTATCAGACTGGATACATAAACAGGACCCAGAATTTTGTTGCATACAAGAAACGCACCTCAGTGACAAAGACAGACATTACCTCAGAGTAAAAGGCTGGAAAACAATTTTCTAAGCAAATAGTCCCAAGAAACAAGTTGGAGTAGCCATTCTAATATTAAATGAAATTGACTTTCAACCAAAAGTAATCAAAAAAGATAAGGAAGGACACTACATACTCATCAAAGGAAAAATCTACCAAGATGAACTCTCAATTCTGAACATCTACTTTCCAAATGCAAGGGCATACATAAAAGAAACTTTACTAAAGCTCAAAGCACACATTGCACCCCACACAATAATAGTGGGGGATTTTAACACCCAGCTCTCTCCAATGGACAGATCGTGGAAACAGAAACTAAACAAAGACACATTGAAAATTAACAGAAGTTATGGACCAAATGGACTTAACAGATATCTGTAGAACATTTCATCCTAAAGCAAAAGAATATACCTTTTTCTCAGCACCTCATGGTATCTTCTCCAAAATAGAACATATAATTGGTCACAAAACAGTCCTGAACAGATACAAAAGATTGAAATAATCCCTTGCATCCTATCAGATTACCACGGACTAAGGCTGGACTTTAATAATGACAGAACCAAGGGAAAGCTCACATGCATATGAAACTGAACAATGCTCTACTCAATGATGACTTTGTCAAGGAAGAAATAAGAAAGAAATTAAAGACATTCTAGATTTTAATGAAAAATAGGAAACATCATACCAGAACTTGTGGGACTCCATGAAAGCAGTGCTAAGAGGAAAACTCATAGTTGGAAAACAAAACCAGTAGTTGGTCCTTTGAGAAAATCAACAAGATAGATAAACCCTTAGCCAGATTAACCAGAGGGCACAGAGACAGTATCCAGATTAATAAAATCAGATCTGAAAAGGGAGACATAACAACAGAAAACTGAGGAAATTAAAAAAAATCATCAGATCCTATTACAAAGGCCTATACTCAACAAAACTGGAAAATCTGGATGAAATGGACAATTTTCTAGACAGATACCAGGTACTAAAGTTAAATGAGGAGCAAATAAACCTTCTAAACAGTCCCATAACCCCTAAAGAAATAGCTGCAGTCATTAAAGTCT
>JAJTUV010004848.1:0-15048 GCA_021653895.1 Mastomys natalensis
GGTTGCAATCCACAGTGAATGAGGGTTCCCTTTCCCTGCATCCTGCCACCATTCATTGTCACTTGTTTGTGGTTTCAAATTATCATCATCATCATCATCATCATCATCATCATCTATTCTGCCCTGTGTAAGAAAATCTCAAAGTAGTTTTTATTTGTATTTGCCTAATTTCTAAGGGTGTTTAACAGTTCTAAGATAGTTATTAGCATCTAACCAGCAGCTGACTCAGAAAGATACAGACATCCAGAGCCAAACAGTGGATGGAGCTTGAGGACTCTTATAGAAGAATAGGGGGAAGGATTGTAGGCCTAAGGAGATAGGAATGCACAGGAAGATCAACAGAGTAAACCAACCTGAACCCTTGGAGCTCTCAGAGACTGAATCACCAACCGTGGAGCATACCTAGTCTACACAGATCTACCTCCATGGGCTGGACCTAGGCTCCTGCACATATGTTGTAAATGTGCAGCTTGGTTTTCATGCAGGTCTCAAACATCTGGAGTGGGGGCTATCCCAAAACATACAGCCTGTATATGGAGTATGGTCTTCTAGCTGGGTGCCTCATCTGGCCTCAATGGGAGAGGAAGCACCTAGCCTCTCAGAGACTTAAAGTGGCAGGGTGGGGGGATACAGGAGGAGGGGGTACTCAGGAAACAAGAGATGGGGAAGGATTGTGGGAGGGGAATTTCAGAGTGGTGAGGTGGGGGTGGGTGAGTGGGTAGGCAATCACCCTCATAGAAGTAGGGGTAGGGGGCTGGGATAGGGGGTTTGCAGAGGGGAAACTGGGAAATGGTATTAACATTTGAAATGTAAATAAATAAAAATATCCAATAATAAAACAAAAAAAAGAAAGAAAACTCTTTTCAGATTCAGTCAATTTTCAGTTGAGTTATTTGTTCTCTTGATTCATGTACCAAGTAAGGGAACCCAGACCTAGAAAGAAAAATTATTCCATGATCTCTCTTTTTTGTAGATATTAGTATTAAAGCATTAGCTGTGATTATATAACCTGAAGTAACTGCAGAAACCAGAGAAATAAAAAAATAACCATGGTGAGGGGGAGAAGGGAAAGGGCTCCATGTCACAGGACACAAGGACATAGGTGCCATGAAGAAGAACATGGGAAAAAGGAAGGGTAACTTGGATGAGGGAGGAAGAACAGATAAATAAGACTAAGATTGTCTTAGAAAGCAGAAAAAGTATATTCTATGTTGTTCAAAATATTATACGTACACTATATATGTATGCATGTGTATATATATATGTATATGTGTGTGTATGTAATTTGTTTGGAATATATCTATTTATATGTGTATATAACATATACAAATACACATATACATACATATATACATATATATACCTATATATATACATACACACACACATGTATATATATAATGTATGTATGTATATCAAAACTCAATGCCTAGCATAGAAAATAGGCATGGAAAAACTTACTTCAAGTTGTTGGTCAAAAGAGTTCAACAAACTCCCAAAGCAGTTACTGCCCAGAACTTGAAGGTAAGATCCTATTGTTGAACCCATGATGTCTGCTGGTAGAAGTTCTAATCCTGATGCTGGCCTCCAGACTTATACTACTCAGACCTTTGATAGACCATTGATAAGGACACCAAACAGCTAGAGATTGACATCACTAATCTGAAGAAATCCCTCGTTTCACTGTCTGAAATGATCTCCAAAAATTGCAAAGGACTTTACTGGACTTGATTTACTCTTTTACAATAGAAAAAACTGTGTACAGCTCTTGACTGTGTACAGCCCTTAAAGAAGAATGTTGCTTTTACATAGACAAGACAGGGATGGTTAAAGAGAACATGAAAAAGGTCAGAGAAGGCCCTGAGAAAAGACAGAGAGAGAAGAGAAAGATGAAAGCAGGTACAAGGATTGGTTTTCAACCTCTCCATGGTTGTCAACCCCAATTCCTCCCATCTTGGGACCATTAATTGGGTTATTTTTGCTGATTTCTTTTGGTCCCAGGCTTTAAATAGGCTGACTAACTTTGTGATAAACAGATAGATAATTTGGTAGCAAAACCTATTCAGATACATTATCATAAGTTAGCTATGAAGGACCACGAGACTCAAGATGAGGTTGTTACTTTATCCAGGGTGTTCCCAAAACCCATCTCCACCCAATCTAAAAGAGGGGACTTCCACCCTAGACCAAGCAGAGAGGGGCCACCCAGAACTCCCTCTGACTGGCGATCTGATTCTTGCTTAGGCTGTGAGGCTAAGCACTGCAAGGGAATATAAATAAAAAATTAAAAATATCTCTCTGGGTTCCTGAGGGACAAGCCTGACTGCATAGGGGTTGATGTCAAAAGTATCCCCTCTCCAGGAAAAAGTCATCAGGATGGGTATGGCCCTCATGCCTCACTGGACAATGACAGGAGGACCGGAGCCATTACAAGGTCCCCTTCAATTATTGGAGGTCAGGCTTCTATCCTGCCTTCGCAAGAATAGAATCGCCAAGGCCTTCTATACTTAGAGAAGGGAGGAGAGGTCAGGAGTAGCCTGCATATACACTAAAGGCCTAAAATCAGCATAGGCCTAAAATCAACAATAGGCCTGACATACATGCATGCTAACACAAAGTCTTGGGTCTCTGTGGAAAAACACTGAAACAGAAGGCTATAAGCTTTTGTAAACAGGCAGCTTCTGTGGAAATTTACCAGACTGAGTAGTCATAGGTCTTAAAAATAGGCAGCCTCAGTGGACAGTACCAACTTAGATAAGGACAAGTGAATCACAGGCAGAGCCATAGTGATCTGTCCCCTGAACCTAAAACCAGCTGATACCCTGTTCTGAAAGGTATCTGTACTCCCCCTGAACACCTATGCTCTGGTGCCATTCCCTTCCCACATCCTGCCTTTTTGTGTTTTATAACCCCTGTGTAAATAAGTAACTTACGATGTGATTTAAATAACTAAATAAAAAAAAGAAAGAAAAAAATTACGATGTGATTTAAATAATTAAATTAAAAAAAAGATCCTATTGTTGAAGGCACCAATATTTGGACATAGGACTTGAAGAAATAAAACCAGACTTGACCTAGAAGCATTTTCTCTGATGAATAGCTTCCCTAGTGTTAGAAAGTGCTGTGCAAGCTGTCAATAAACAAAAGCAATCAATAATCCTAACCAGCTAGTGAGCCTGAGCCACAGCAATGTCCACCATGGCAAGATGTCCCCAGGGGTGAAATAGTGGCACTTCTATTTTGCAGGTAACTAACAGCTAAGTAATTGGACTTAGGCCAATTCAACAGAAGGGAATTTATACCCCAGTATACCCTTGACTGGTGAGTCATGGACCCTAAAGGAGAACCTATGACTGCCACTCTCATAAAAACTATAATTCTAACTGCATTCTAGATATTTATCCTTAGAACCACAGATAAGTATAGGTCTCATATCATCATCACAGAATCTTTCCTTTGCAGCAAAGACTATAACAAAAATCTACAATAGTCAAAATACAGAGAATAACTGACCAAGTGTGCTTGATACATCTATAAGACAGTAGCTATACCTAAAAGCTCAGGGAACTTTGTGCAAGAAGAAGAAAAACAATAGTAAGAACCATAAGACTAGGATGTATGCTGTGAGTAAGATAATTGGGCAGGGTTGTGCTCATGAAATCTCAAAAAAGTATGCTCACCTAAATAAAACCTGCACAATGACAACAATATTTGACATGCCAATGTGGGTGGGGAAATCTCACAAGGCTATCTCAAGAGCTATAGGGAATTAATGGCTTCTGAGAGGGGGAGAATAGATCTTTTCTAGGGATGAGGCCCCTGGATAGGTTATCCAATCTCAAGTGGTCATACCTAAACACATTGACAACAACTAAATGGACTCAGTGGGCTGCATTTAAATATAAATGTGTAACTATAGTAATTAAAGAAGAGGTCATGGGTTTGAGAGGAACTTGGGAAATTCATGGGAAGACAAGAGGGAAGAGAGACAAATATGAAAATACAGTACTCACATATAAATTCCATACTATAGATGTTTTTTAAAAAGTCATAGGGAAATTACATTACTTTCTATTTGCCTAAAATTATACAGATGCATATTTAGTTTAAATAGTATTTTCCAACTTTGACTAACAATGCTCTCCCCACAAGCCATAGCCTTCTAACAAACCCTAGTACCAGACATGAGAAACCACCTTCCTGAGTTGTTGATCAGAGGAGTCCAAGAGATTTGCAAAACAAAATAGGTATTCATGTTGCCTTTGGCTGCTCCCTAGAAGTGAAAGTAGTGCCTGTTGCTGAAGACATCATGCATTTTGGATGCAAAACTAAGAGATCCAAGTTGGATCCAATATGAAAGTCTGTGAGGACTAGCTTTCATGGTACTAGAAGGTTCTATGGAAGCAGCCAAAGGAGGGAAGTAATCAATAGTCTATCCATTTATGATTCCTATGTATCTCAATGACCAGCTTGTCAAAATATTCTTTAAGGGTAGAGTAGTAGCTAGTCTTCAGAGGAGAACCTACTGCCACCACTTTACTAAACTAAAGCATAACTCTAACTGCTTCCAAAATACTTACACTTCTCTCATTCCTCACCATAATCTACTCTTTGCAACCACACAGAGACAATTCTAGAACACTAGAATTTATCAAAATTCAATGAACGATGAATTGTAGGATGCTTGGCTCCCGTGGACATATCAACAACACAAGTACTATACCTAAGACTCAGGAAACATTGTGCAAGAGGTTGAGGACTGTAAGTCAGAGGACCAGAGAAACTGCTGTGAGATTTTGTTTCCTAGAAATGACAAGGAAACCTCATCCTTAACTCAATAATATGACTGCCTAAAACAAACAAACAAACAAACAAAAAACCAAAAAGAAAAAACTGAGCAATGCCAATGCCAATGTGGAAGGGGAAAAATCTCATGGTGTCCCACCTATAGACAAAGAAGCAACTAAGGAATGCTGAGAGCTGGAAAAATTAGTCCTCCCCAGGGTTGAGCCTCTTAATTTGTTATCCAATACCAAATGGTCAGCTCTGAAAGCCAATAATTACAAGCAACACTATAAGGACTCAGCAAGTTGTATTTATAAATTTCTGTGTGTGTGTGTGTGTGTGTGTGTGTGTGTGTGTGTGTGTGTGTAATAATAACAAAGGAAAAGAGGTCATGAATTTTAGGGGGAACACATGAGAGGGGATAGAGAGAGGAAAGAAAGAGAAATGATATAATTATATTTTTTTTATTGAGGATTTTTTTATACAATATATTTTGGTCTTTCCCCCTTCCCTAACCTGCTCTAAGTCAATGATATTTTTGAGGACTTTTTGTTTTTTTTACTTTGTTTCAGCAGGGTTTTTTTCTTTTGCTTTATTGCTGCTTTGCTTATTTGTTTTGACTTTTGCTTTTGAATGTTTTTATGCATGTTTCTTGTAATGATATCATAATTAAAAATAAAAATAAATTTTAAACTAAGAGCAGGTTGTCAGGGGGTTGAAACTAAACTAATAAATACATTCCAAAACCACTTTACTCTCCATCTCTATTCCCTTACCTTTCATCAACCATCCTTACTCCAATTGAAGGTGACGATTTTTAACTATTTTGTCCTGACTCCATTTTCCCTTTTGTATATACTTAGAGAGATGAAGAACATACTGCAGGCGAGGTTCCCATATACAATAAATCCTTTGATAGAGTGCCATCACCTATCATAGATTTCAAAGTTTATCATGATTTAGTCCTTAATACCTTCTGAAAGCAGCAACAGATCTGCTCTGAAAGCTGACTAACTTTTTAAAAATATTCTCCATTGAGTTTCAAAATACATCTATAGATGTTTTTAAATTTAAACTCCTTCCTCAGAAAGTTATAAATACAGTTATTAGTCCAGGATAATGCCCTCTCTTTATTCAACAGTTTTAGATACTTCTTGATGTGAGTGCTACATAAGTCCGTCACCCCTAAGAATTAGTATTTTAAAAGGACTTAAAAAAATATAAAAAGGACTCTACTTATTTTAAATGGTTCACAATTTTCTACTTGTAGTGTATTATAATAAAAAACCAGAAAGCTCCACATAGGTGAGTATAAAATATTCATGGCCTTTTTTCCCTCTGAATTCCCAATGTCCAGAAAACCAAATCTATGGTTTTGAACAATGTGATACATGTTTACACAAAGTACATCTTATCTTTATGATTATATAGACAGTGCTTTCTAATATTTGTGTGGCTTGCAGTTCTAAACAATTAATATACATATATACATTTTACTTGATGACTGTTATCTCTCCTTATTCCCTATCTCCTCTTTAGATAACTGGGAAATAGACATGTCTTTGTTGTTACTATATATGTACCTATGTATGCATACATATGCACATGTGTGTATTATACTGAAAACAGAATAGATACATTTAACAAGATACATGAATATCTCCAATCATCATATAGTAAAAATTGTACTACAAATGAAGAAATCTACCAGAAAGAAGCGAGCATAGATGGACCTTATCACCTAGGGCCATGCCTTAGTGGCTTGGACTGCCATATCAAAGTGCCACTGACTTGGCGTTTCAGACAATAGACATTCATTTTTCCTCCCACCTCTCAAAACTAGAAATCTTAAAGTGAGTTTTTCTGAGATCTCTCTCCTTGAATTGGGCTTCACTTATTCTCCCTGCATCCACACGTGTTTTCCTGTTTGACCTTCTTTTGGGGGCAAAACTATTCTTAGAAGGGTACCAGTAAGATTGGATTAAAACCAGCTCTTAGGACTTCATTTCACCTTTTCAAAGGCACCATATCCAAATAGTCACAATATGAAATACAGACGGTCAGGAATTTAGCATGTGATATGAGAAGTGGTCACAATTCAGTCCATAACAGATCACCAAGATAATCTAAAGAGCAGAGCAGTCACGGTACTGCAAAGAAGAAAAATTCCTCAGTGAATATACCACAAGAAACAAATGGTCCTTTCCTTAACACACACACACACACACACACACACACACACACACACTTTGGCAGGTATGAATTCAGAGAATTTTGATTTAAAGGATTTTTGCATCTGCCTAGTTACTGTGAGTTTGTGGAATTGTTTCGGAGTTGGTTTTCCACTGGCTGCTGCACGTCTCAAGCAATAAACAGGATTTGAATTGTAATAATTTGGCTTCTTGCTGTCATTCAGGTTGCCTTGCCTTGCTTGTCACACTTTGGAGGGAAATCACAATTACATACACTTTTTGTGCTGAACCTGCCACCCTTCTATTTGTTTCCTGATAAATATGGCCTTTCCCTGAGATTCCATTCAAATGCCAGTCTGTGATCGATTCTGGTGTCTGTCTTGTCCCTGTGTTCTATGACAGCCCTACCTGCATAGAGGGCCTTGCCCCTTCAGAGAGATGTGTTCAGAACTTAGCCTCCTCACTCCTCCCCCAGCCAGCACTCAGCAGCTGCTGAGCAGAAATGGATTTGGGGAATGCCAATGTGACAATTACACAGGTACCCAGGAGGACCTGAGGCTCTCGTTTCAGCAGCGTGGCAGCTACAGGGAAATTAAGTGCAAGCTGTTTGGAGAGTACTTCTCCTTAGGACATGATGAAATGTCTGAGGTGGGTGCATGGACAATGCCTGCCCGCCCCACTCCTGCCAGCTTCCAAAAGAAAGAAAGAGAAAAGCTGCAGCTTACTATTTGATATTTAGAATTAATTAGAGCCCCCAAATCCCACACCAACCTGCAGGCTTCTTAATGAGGCCAACGTATTCATCTACTTTAGGGATCATTACAGTGCCTCATGATGCCCTGTGGGTTTCAAAGAACTGCTGCATGCTGCTGTTTCACCCGGGTAGGTGGTCAAGAAAGAAGTCAATCTTCCAATTTCTACATGAGGTTTCTGGGACATTGAACCACTTTACCAAGGTCATACAACCAATAAGCAGTGGAAACTGACTGGATTTGAATTCACCTAGTCTAACACCAGGCAAGGCCCATGCAGTTAAAATGTGCTATTTTAAACTGTCCCTCCCTAAAGAGACATGACTGCTTTCATGTCACGGAGGATTCAGAAAACAAAATTAAAGAAAATATGAATTGTAGATAAATGACAAATAATAGATCAGTGTAAGTATATTCCACAATTATGCTGCTTCTAATTTTTAGAGAATTGATTTTACACTTACTCAGAATTTAAAGTGGATATTCCATTTTTTTTTTTACTTACTAAATCAGTTAAAGCTATATTCAGCACTGTTCTAATAAGGCTGGCTAACTAACTGGCTCTCTGATTATTTCTACTCAAGCCCTCGGCACATATATCTATCACTACTTTCTTACATGTGCTCATACTTAAAGAGAACCTTTACTTCTTAACTTTTGCCTATTTGATCTGTCACCGAGTCCTAAAGAAGCAGAGTGAGATAATGCTGCCCCATCTTCTCCTTGCTCCCCACTCTCCAACCACTACTTTCATCTAGATACCTATTATCTCTCACTCAGATCATAACTATAAACTCTGGCATAACTGACAGTTAACGGATATTTTCTGGCTGAAATACAAGTGATTTTATTAAAAACAAAACAAACAAAAAATTTCCAAAGGCCCTCTAATCTTGTCACTATTGTCTTCAAAGTTTTTTGAATGACAGTACTACCTACTTGTACAACCAGTATGTATTAACACAGGTAAGTGAGCACAAGTGAGTGTAGACTCTAGGCCTTAACCATACTAGGGATCCCAGGTTCCCAGGATATACTCTTACTTGTTTATAACACTCTATTGTCCTGCAAGCTTACTTCACTAACTTTCCTATGTCAAGTTCAACTATGACTGCCTTCAGAAAATGATGTGTCCTCTCCTTGCTCTCAGTTATTTCATCATTTTGCCTTTGCCTCAGAATCCATTGCCTTATCTAACCCTTTTTGGTACATGCCATGGTATGCTTCTGTTCTTGCTATTTGGCCTCATATCTGAGAATCTTTTCCCATTGTCTTACATTCCTAGGAAGAAAAGGTGTTTCTGTGCTCTCTGTTTTCCTCTGCAAATGGCTTATCACAACTTCTGGCACATGATAGGTGTTCCATGGAAATGTTTGGATACAAGTGAATCATGAAACATCTTCAATAACATCTGGTCTATGACCATACTAGGTCAAACCATGAGAATGGATGAACCAGTACTTTACTTTTGAATCTCAAAACAAACTGTGAAACAGAGTACTGTGAAAGTAGAGCAAAGTAAGACCACCCTGAAGCCCATTTCAGCCTGTGATGTTTCTGTGAAAGGATCACACATACAACTTCAGAATGTTTTAAAGAGTCAAGCAAGATTTGAGAATATTGAATAGGATCCAACGTAACCAGGGAGAAAATATATTTCTATCACATTTAGTAAAATAACCTTCAAGGACATTGTTTTACATCTACATCTCAAACTAACTTTCAGGTAATGAGTTCTCCAATCTCTTCCTTCTAAAACCAGAAAGAAGCTCCCAGTTACCTTTCACGGTGCCCATTCTTCAATTCTATCCTGTCCTGGTGTGTCATTTAACTTTTGAAGACTGGTTCTCATTTTTATTTCAAAACAAGTCAGTGTGAATAGCTGGTCTTTAGTGGGTTCTTTTTTTCTTCCACCTTTTTCCACCCTTTCAACTCCCTAACACTAGGTAGGAGAAAGAAAAGGATAGAAAGGAAAGGCACAATGTTATCATTAGACTACTTCTTGCTGATTAGGGTCATCAATTTCCTTGGGGCAAGTTTGCTCTTCAGTATCAGGATATCTAGTTTCTTCTTGTTGTTTTTCTTTGCACACAACTACTTAACAACCCCCCAACCAACAATGAACACCCTCCCCCATACACACATGCCTCTCAGGGCCTTAGCACTTAGACCCCCTCTGAAGATTCCTTAAAATTCCAAATGTCACACACTTGTAAAACTATTGGCAGCTGGCAACATCACACCCCTCCTAAAGCATGAGGCAAATCATAGTCAGCTGCTATGGATAATCTGAAGCATACCCATATCCCACACCTGGGATTAAAATGAAAACATATTCTTATAATATTTCTGTGTTTTCATAAAAGCCAAAATTCTCACTACAGGTGTGTCCTCTTGTTTTCTCTGAATTTGTCTTTGTGGTGGTTGAATGAAACTGGCCTCATTGGTTCATATATTTGTTGGAACTGTTTGGGAAGGATTAGGAGATGTGACCTTGCAGGAGATAGATCACAGAGAGGGGGTGTAAGATTTCAAAACTCTCAAACCATTTCCAGTTACTGTTCCCCCTGTCCCAATCCCCCACCCCATCCCCACTGTGTGTGTGTGTCCTACTTGCAGAAATAGATTGAGGATCCCAGCTACAGCTACAGCTACAGCACCATGCCTGTCTGCCTGCCTGCTGCTATGCACATTGATATGATCATCATGAATTCAGCCTCTCAAAGTGAACCCCCACCCTCATTAAACTCTCTTCTGTAAGTTATCTTGGTCATAATGTCTCTTCAGAACAATAGAAAAGTAACTAGGCAATCTCCATTTATTAGAGAAGATTTCTAAGGAGGTCAAAATAATTAATGTTGTGTTCTCATAAATAAATCATTTGCTTTTTAAAATATGGAGAGAAGTTCTGAAGAGAGAAAAGGAAGAAAAGTCTGAAGAGGGAGCTAGAAACCCATATTTATCTTCTACCTTTGAAGATGCTTCTTTCCTCAGGCCATCTCACACTGTATAGCAAAGAATATATAAATTGGCCTCTAAGGTGGCTCCCAATGCAATCTCTGAATAGGAATGCCCTTTTATAGTCCTACCCTCATAGTCTTGGGTCGCTTTCTAATACTCATTTGACATGATCCTTGTCAGTAAAGCCTTGTGATGGCTGCAACTCCAGCTGCTGTCATGACTACAACTTTTTGAAAGCATTGAACTAGAAACCCCCAGATAGTCTTTATCCAATCTGACTGCCCCATACAAATTGTGAGATAAGCCACTAAGTTTGGAGGTGAATTTGTTATGTAGTAGTGGATAACTAATACACAGCTAAAGCTTTCTCTTATTTCTTTTTAAGAGACATATGATGCAGCTAGCTTTGCAGATTCAGTTAGTCTATGTCAAAGATGAAGGCTAGAAGCACGCTCATTATACTTAATAACCAAATGTCATTTTATAATGATGCAGTAAAAATGATAGTGCCAGTCATCCCCAGAGACAGTTGTGGGGCTTTATAGCTTTTGAAAATCCTGCTTCATGAATCCCAGAGCCATATGCAAATGCGAAACTGAACCTTTGATAAGCCACTTGATTTCCGTTTTAGATAATGAACTGAAAATACACCATTTTACACTAAGATTAAATTGCTAAAATGTTTCACTTTGGTCCCTAGTTAGTTGTAATTAAAAATAGAAATGTAAGAACATGGCAAGTTACTCACTCTCTTTTAGCATGCTGAAGTAAGGAAGGGGAAACTTGTTGCCCTATGCAATCTCTACATGGAAGTGGAAGGGTGAAAAGGCCATTCTTCAAGATCCAACCTGAATAGTCAATGATGTGCCATATGTCCCTGTTTCCACCAGCAGGATGCATGCAAAAAATATCACCTGTGCTTGCCACAGAGGAAAGAGAAAGGATGGGAACTCCCAGTTCACTCTCTGTACAACACTGTGCTCCTAAGCTTGGAGCCCACAAACCCAGAAGGACAAGACTGTCTTTTGAGAGGTATGGGAAATTCCTTACACATATTAAAGACACAAATGCATACAAAATGTATGTATATTTGTGTATGAGTATAGATAAGAGATGATGTGTAAAATTATTAATATATGTGAGAAAAACAATCTGTGAATGTATGTTTTGTTTTCTTGTTCATGTATGTGTAAGTGAGAGTATGTGTATGAGTGAGAAAGAATGTGTGGGAAAAGTACATATATATATGAAGATATATATATATATTATATGTTTGTGTGTGTGTGTGTGTGTGTATATCTGCATGTGTATTTGAGTGCATGGATAATGTCATACTGTTTAATATAAGTGTGTAGGGATACATTTGTTTAGGTATTTGTACTAGAGTGGAATGTGTGTGTGCAGGTATATTACTTAAGTATATATATGAGTGAAGTATCTATGTGCATTTATGTTCATTTTGATTAATGGAAATATATAAATTTCTGTGATGAATATTGTGGGACATTTAATTTAATTGTGTAAGTATATGGCTAAAATAGTCTAAAACTGTGTGTATGTTCTTAGAAAGTAAGGCTAAAGTAGAAAATATACATATATGTGTTTGAGAGTTGCTGTAAAGGACTACATATATGTTTGTATGTGTGTATTGAAAACAATATATGAGTTATATACATATGCATATAAGATTGGGGTAGTAAATATATGTTTGAGATTGTATGAGTGATAGTCAATGCATGTATGGTATATGCTTGTGTGTATAGGTAAATGATCATAAATATACAGATATATGTAAGTCAGCATATTAATGAGGTATGTTTCTGTATGGAATAGGGTGCATAGAGTGATGATATTGTACACATATACATGCATGTTATTATGGCAGAAAGAAATACATGTATGTATATATAACTTATATGTATATACTTTTGTGGAACTTTTGGGTGAGCTGATATACACGAGCATGGCATGAAGATTTTACATTTCCATGAGTACTTACATTTTGTGTATGTATATATAAAGTGATCATATATATGTTACTGTATAAACTCATATGTAATAACAAATGAAATTTGATCCCTGGATTCAACCAATCAGAGATTTTTTTTTAAGTTAGAAAAAATTCCATTTAATGGAATATGTGCAGATTTTTCTGAATTCCCTAAACAATGTACTACAGTCACTATTAACTAAGAACATGATTTTATTAAGTGTAATAAGTGATAAGAGATTTAAAATATAGAGGGGGTGGTATCTGCATAAGTTTTTCACAAGTATTGTATCCTTTTATGTAAGATATTTGGGCAACTGCAGATATTAATACCTGAGAAGTGTTTGGAAACAATCCCCAATGGATATCTGGGAACAACTGTATTTATGCCATAGTGGTGTGATATAAGACTTTTAGAGAGCATATCTCACACTGTATTTGTGAACATGCCCAGAACAGAGCTTGGTACCTAATAAATCTGTCCAATAAATGCAGGCTGTCATACATATACTGTTTTGATAATGATTATCATAAGCACATTCCCAAAGTGCCCATTGAGCTAATGGCAGTTGTATTTATGAACCCCTTCTAGGCAAAATGGGACCACTGGAGAGGAAACTGTGAAAAGCATTGCTCGGTTGTTTCTGCTTCTAAGAATACTGGTATACAACAGTCAGAAGCCTAAGAGATGCAAAAAGCATTTTCTCACACACAGATGGATTCTTAAACATCATATTCCTTTAAAAAAATATCTTTGGACAATTCCAGCTTATCCAATCTACCAATGAGGAGAAATTCTCAGAGCCAAGAAATCACATTGCCAGGGTAGGTAAAGGCATAGTGTTTAACACTATTTTAGACTAATGCTTATCTAAGGGAAACACCAAAAGCATTTTGTGTACCTGCTCTAAGCTAGACACTGTTCAAAGAACAAGAACAAAGAAATGAATCTGAAGAGTCCTTAGACCTTTATGTCTCTCCTGCCTGTGTGGTTCATTTAAAGGTCTACCTACCTGCTCCTGTTGACTGAATTTCATTGCTCACAAGGCTGGAAGCCTCCAGATTATGAACACAAGTGAAAACAATAATAAGAATCACCTGTGCATCTTGTTAGACAAACAGATTTCTAATCCCTACCCACTGAGATTCTGGCTCTACCTTCTAGGGAGAGGCCCAGAAATTTGCATGCTTTTACCTTCAGGTGATTTAACAGATAGGCTCAGAGAGAAACTGGAGAATGGGAGCATGGAAATCCAGAGTGAAAGGAGCTGCAGACACCATCATTCAGCAGATGAGGAAGGTCAGCTAGGGGAGAGATTTGTTGCAGGACACACAGCTAGCAACTCCAACCCTGCTCTCTGGCATTCATCCAGATAAAGAAACATTTCTCAGTGACTAGGAAAATGAAGTCACATGGGGGATCTTTTCTGTGCAACAGCCCATTCTACTGTGGCTTTTAAGGAGTTTGTGCCTCAGTGAGCATCTGTTGGGTTATGCCAATTGCATGCTTGGAAGGCACTTGGGAAAGAAAACATTTATTGGAGACCAGAGCTTGATAACATGTAACATCCCTACTAGGGCTATTGTATTAAATAACAACTGTAAAGATCAACAATGAAATATCATACCCAGGGAGCAGTCTCAATGATGAGACTCATGGGGGATCATGGCTCAAGAGAAACTGGGTGTGGCATGAGCCATTTCATGAGAAAGAGCTTTCAAAGATACTTACAAAAGGGCCAGCCAAATGCTATTTTTAATTCAACTTTCACACCCTCTGACAGCCTCTCCTATTACCCTCTACATCCCTCATTCATCTCTGATGCTGAACACTGTCAGATGCTTTTTAAAATCTAAGCATACTATAGCCCCCGAGTTTCCTTTATCTGTCGTGACAGTGATATCTTCAAAGAACTTCCTTAGGTTATTTTAGCATGACCTTCTCTAGCCTCGAGCTCAGTTTCCCAGAGAGCTTTCATTAGTGTTAGCTGAAAGGGGGAGGGCCAGGAAGGCTGCTCCAGCAGCTCCACTAAGGTGACACAGTCAGCCTCTGATAGAGAACCGTGTGTGTGGCCCATGGTGTTAGTGCAGGTTGGGAGCTGAAGCACTGGCTTTATCATGAATGAGAAAAGTCCCAGTGGCTGTATGTCTACACAGACTAGCCTGGGCAAGGACAGATCCACCTCTGTCCTTACCCCTAACACTTCTCTCATCATGACATACAGACATACAGGAGCTGAGAATGGCAGTACCCATTCCTGAAAATTGTTCCCAAAGGATAGCCCCAAGACCAGGATACATGCTGCAGCTTGCGGTTGTTTATTCTTTCATCTGACTGTAAAGAAAGAGAGTAACAATAGGCAATGTG
>JAJTUV010004849.1:0-13589 GCA_021653895.1 Mastomys natalensis
AAAGCCACCCAAAAAAGTTCTAAAAAGTATCAAAAGAAACCCCTTTTTAACTGATGGAACACTGGTCACCTTTAGAATTTCCCCAACCCCTTTCCAAACCCCCGGGGGGAAGAAAATTTTAAAAAATCAAACAATTTTCACCGAGTTATTTCCTGCACCTTTTGATTTTGTGTTTGTCATTGACACCAATTAAGGTTTTTCAAGGGGAAAGCAATCACAAGTACTATAAAAAATTTTTCATTTACATTTTTAAAACCCCAAAATGTTGGGGAGAAAAGTGAAAACCCCTCCATGAAGGGTATGGTGTCCCAAAAAACCCCGGCAGCCCAACCCGAAAGACTTTTCAGAAAATTTTGGTTGGCCGTTTCCCCTTTTTACAACCTGGTAAAAAAAAGCAATCTGTTTAAAAAAATGTACATTCCCCCCCTTTAAAACCCTTTTGGGGGCATGGGGCATTTTCACCTAATTTTACATTTTAGGCTAATAGCTCCCCAATGTTGTCTGGTTTTGGGGGGGTATACTATTTTTTGGCCCCAAAGGAAAACTCAAAATGACGGGGGGCATAAAAAGATTAGCCCCTGCTTCCAATTTTTGGGGGACACTCAAAAAGTTGTAGCGGGGCCTGGTTTTAAAAGTTGAAAAATCATATGAAAATAGCCCCTAAAAGGGGAGGCAGCTTGGGTTCCAAGTGGCCGCCAAAACGGGAAACAAGCCCTTTTTTAAAATGCGCGGCCTCGGCCCCTCCTGGCGGGCTCATGAAAATAGGTATTGGCATTTTAAACCCATCCTGAGAGGGCACATCACCCACGCGCCTAGGGAAGATAAGCAGTCGCTTTTTGCTGCTGCGCCCTTTTGGGCCCGCCCCTTTTTGGGCCCCTTTGCTTCG
This sequence comes from Mastomys natalensis, assembly GCA_021653895.1. Taxonomy (NCBI): domain Eukaryota; kingdom Metazoa; phylum Chordata; class Mammalia; order Rodentia; family Muridae; genus Mastomys; species Mastomys natalensis. The sequence continues at coordinate 887 of JAJTUV010004849.1, forward strand.
TTTCCCCTTTCCCCCCCTTTTCCCCCCCTTCCCTTGCCTTTCCCCTTCCCCGGGCCCCTTCCCCCCGGGCCCCTTTCCCCCGGGCCAAAAATCCCTATCCTTTCCCTCCCCATTTTCCCCCGTCCCTAAGTCAAGAGCCTTCCGGGGAAAAAAGCTGACTGAAAAGGGGGCCCACCGTGTCAAAGTCTTACTTGCGGCCAAGGGGGCCCCAAATTTGGTGGCCCGTGGGGGGAAATGAGGAAACCCCCTTGGGATTCAGAACTCAGCAAATAGGAACTGCGTACGGTATTTTTTTTTTTTCAAAAAGTCCCAAAGGGGAAAAGGGGCCCTCCAATTCCGCGGTAAAGCGGCGTCACAAAAAATGCCCGGTGGATGGGGCCCTCAAAAGGGGCCCCCGGGGAAAAAAACGCGTCACAGAAATGCCCATTTTTGGGGCCCCCAAAAGGGGCCGCGGGGAAAGGGCGTAAAGGTCCAGGTCATAGGTCCATGTAAAGTGGCAATTTTAAACACGAAAAAAATTAGAAGAAAAAATGTTTGTGTTTTTTTTAAAACCCCCCCCTATCAAATTTAAATTTTTTGTAGACCAGGTGGGGTGGGGCGGGTGTCGTAATTATTTTTTTTCCCATATTGTCTTTTTTCGTTTAAATTTCCGTCCAGGACAAAGTGTAAAAAAAAAAAGGGGGGAAAAAAAGGGGGCCCCCAACTTTTTTCCCCATTTAAAAAAATTTGAACAAATTTCCTCCACCCCGTAGTCAGATGAGGAGGAAGGAGGGAAATTAGACAAAGGGGGGAAGAAAAAAATTTAGAAAAGATGGAGGAGGTCAGAAACCCAAACTTTTTAAAGGGGGTCTGTGACCCCCCGGGGGGGGAAAGGGAAACATGGGGGGAGAAGCCAAAAACCCCCTGCCGGGAGAGCCCACAGCCCCCCCCCTAGGGGCCCCCCTTCCCCAAAAAGGGGGGGTTCCCGGGGGCCCGGGCCACCCCCAGGGCCCCCGGGACTCAATCTTTTGGCCCCGGACTTGAAGGGGAAACGCGGGATGCCTTCCAGTTTTTTAAATCCAATCAAAAGTTTTTCTGGCACTTGGGGTATCAAGATGTTAAAAAATCTTGCAGAATCGCAATTTTTGGGTTAATGCTTCCTACAAACCCAAACCTTGATAAAAAGGGGAACGACACGGCCATGACACCATCTTTGGATAAGTAAATTGAAAGCCTGTTTTAAATATGGGGGAAAAATTGTTTGGGAAAACTTTTTTCAGTGATTTCCAAAGGGGCAGGCTAAAACCAATGCCGCCGCGGGGCAGCCCTTTTGGGAAAACCCGGTTGTTTTGGGGCAGGGACAAGGGGGAGTAACCAGACAGCATACCCCCAGCTGTAGGGGCCCAAAATTTTGGGGCCGGGGTGTTAAAACCGGGAAAGGTTTTCCCCAAAAGGGGGGGAAATTTTTGGAAATTTTTAAAAAAAACCCCGGGTCCTACTGAGCCTTTCTCCGACTACGTGGCTCGCATAGGGGAAACCGCAGATAAAATTTTGGGATCCTGATAAGCCATTTCCTTGATAAAAATTTTGGGGTTTTTTAACATGCCCAAAGAGGCGGGGGGCCATCCCCCCCCGGGAAAAACAAAGGGCTTGCGGGTTGGATAAAACTTTAGGGAGAATTTGGGGACCTTGCCCAAAATTTGGGGTTTGGGAAACTGATTTTTCCAAAGGGCAAGGTAAAAGGGGAGGCCCCCCGCTTCAGGGCTTGTTCAACTGCAGCCCCCCAGGGAAACTTTAAGAGTCAGTGCCCCCAAAAAAAAGGGGGAAAACAAAGAGACAGGGAAAAACAAGGGAATCCCCCCGTCTGGGCCCCCAGGAATATGCCCCCAAAAAGGGCACAAGGGTAATCTTTGGGGCCCGTAAAAGCAGCGACCCAAAGGGGGCCCTGAACCCAAAAAACCTGCCTTTTGGGGGGGGAGACACCCCAAAAAAAAGGCAGGGGGGGCCCACCCCCCGGGGGCCCCTTTAAAATATGGACATAGAGGGGCAGAGTCAGCCCAAAAAACAAACCCCCCGAGCCTTGGAGACCACTCCGGTTCAGCGGGGTTTTGGGGCCTCGGAGAGCCCCCACGGGGCCCGCCGGGGGGGACCTCGCTGCACCACCAGATTCGTATTAACACCCCAAAGGGGGGTGCAACCTTTTGAGACTGACTTCCAGGGCCACTGCCTCCCGACACAGGGGGGGAAAGATGGGGCTTTTTTCCCCCTAAAAGGTCCATGGTACATTCCCCGGTTTAAGGGCCCCTTTTTTGGGGGGGCATTTAAAAAATCCTTCCCCCCTCTCCGCAGGGTATCGGGCCATTTCCCAAACGAATTGCTCAAATAGTAATGTTTAAAACCCGCTTAATAATGGGTTCCCCCGTAAAAAAATTTAAAAAGGGGGGAAAAAAAGGGGCCCCGGATCCCCCGGGGGGTGAACCGCCTTCTTTTTTTAGTTTTGGGGCCAAAGACCTTAATAAAATTTGGGAAAATTTAAAGCAGAAAAAATTTGGGGGTTTTTAGAACAGGACCCCCTTTTTGCATTTAAACCCCAAAAAAACTCCTAAAAAAATGGCCTTTTTTAAAACATCAACCAAACCCTACAAGGGCTCGGGGAAAAAAAAATCGCCCCTTTAAAACCCGCAGGTACATTATTTAAAAACAAGGAAGGAAATAAAGGGGGCCCCCTTCCCCAACCCTTTTTTTTTATCTTTACCCAATTTGCCCCTTTTGGGGAGGCCCCTTTTTAAAACCATGAAAAATTAAAAACCCAAAACACTATTCCACAGAGGCCAAAAAATGATACAGACATGGGAGGCATCCTCTCAGGGGACGGGGAAAAATTTTCCCCCCCGAGAGAAAAAACCAGTGCAACGCATTTTAAAAAGGGGTGCGAAAAGGGAGGGTTTTTCTAGGGGCCCCCCTGGGCCCCTTTTTAAAACCCATAAACGGGGAAGATGGGGAGCCAGGTGGGTTTTCCCCCGTGGCCCCTTTTTCCCCCCAAAAATTTTGTAGCCACTAGCAACTAAATCAAAAAAAATTAGAGGGGACATTTAAACCTTCTTCTCCCCCCCGGAACACTCCCCAATTTTTTTTATAAAAAAGAAACGGGGATTGGGGCTGCACTGCCCCCGCGGCCAAAAACCCCCGATGCAGGTCAGGGCCGGTTCAAAGAGGAAATTTCCTCTACTACTTTCCCACCCTTTTTTCCCCCATTTTTGGGGCATTGACTTTTAAAAAATTTTTTTCTTTTTATTCCACTTTGTGAAAAAAGGAAAAAGTGAGAAAATTTGCCTTTACATTTTCCCCCCTTTAAAACAGGGGGAACCTGACCAGCGTTACCAGTGGGCAAACCCCTCAAGCAGGGCCCCCTACCCCACCAGGTCAATTAAGGGGCCCCGGGGCCCCTTTGCCCCTGTCAGGAAAAATTTTTCCCCCCCTTCCCCTTGTTTTTATTAAAAGGGTGACATTTTAATAGCAGCAAAAACTAAACCCTTTTTTGGGCCGGTCTAGCAAAAGTTGTCAAGCATTTAGAAAAAGCAGCTGAAAATGCTCCAGAAAAGGGGTTTAGAAAAACAAGGAATAAAAAACCCTTTTGGGGGGAAAAAAAAATATCAAGGACATTCCTAAAAAATTTTAATTACGTAGAAAACCCCTTTCAACCCTAAATGATTTTCAAAAAGCTAGGGACTTTAAAAAGGATACGTCCTTATCTAATCTGTCTAACCAAAATTTTTAAAAACCCTTTTTTGAGATATTATGGGTGATTTTTCCTTGACTCGCCCCGTCTCCTGACTGGAAGGGAGGTGCACTTGAGAAGTAGAAAAGAGCTTTAGGGAAGGGTTCCTAAAAGACTAAAACCCGGGGCACCCAAAAAATGTGTTTCCCTTTCCACACGTAATCAACCCCACGGGGTTTTTTGGGAGGGGGGGCCCCCCTTTTGGGCCACCCCCAAAAAAAAAAACCAAGCAAAAACCCTTGAAAAATTTTCCCACCAAGTGCTGCTGGCCCCGGAGGGGAAATTTGCCTATTTTTGGGGGGGCCCTTTTGGGCGAACCCCCTGAAAACTCATAACACCCCACTTTGCTTACCAGGTGAAAAGGGCTTTGTGGTAATAGATTTTTGGGGGTTTTGACCGGTTTTGGGGCTTAATAGATAATCATTACCCCAAATATCCTTTATTTCCTTTTTTAAGGGCCCTTTTTTTTCCTTTGACCTTTTTTTCCCTTTAAAAAATTCCTAAAATTTTCACTGATGGCCCAAAAAGGCTGGGGCATACAGGGGAAACCCCACCTGTACTGGTCAATTCCGCCCGGATCCCTCAGTTGTTGAATGAAAAAAAGTTCTAGAAGTTTTTTTAAATTATTTTTTTTTAATTTGCTTTAGACTCTGCATATGGGAAACGCTGTCAAGGGCTAAATTGCCGGCCCAAACAAAGCCATTTCAGTGTGCGCTTTTTTAAAAATCTGCAACACATGATTCGGCAGCGCACCAAAAATTTTTATCCACAAATTAGGCTATACGGGACTCCTGGTCCCCTTTAGCGCTAAAAAGAGCGTGGTCAAATGTCTCGAAAAGAGTTTTCTTTTGAAATGATACGACCGGCAGTACACTTTCATCAACCTTTTTATGTCAAATTTTTAAAATTTCAGCAAAAATTTAACTTTCCGGGCCCAGCAGCCAAATTGGGGCGATTGCCCCCAATGCATTATACACACATCCTCGATTGGGGTCACCCCGGGATTTCCAAAACCCCCGGGGTTTGGGGGATGGAGTCACTCACTTTTCAGAATTTTGGAAATTAAAAATTTAAAAGTCTCGGGGTAATTGTTCAGATCATCCAGCTCTCCCCCACGGGGGGAAAAACACCCAATTTAAAATCTTCTTTGGGAACATGGGGGGCTTGGGAAAACCCCCAAAGCTTAAGAAGAAATGGGCCCCCCTACACGGCACAGGCCTTTTTTCCTTTTCCAAGCATGGGGGTCTCATCACTCAGGCTGCCCCACACCCCCCCGGGGCAGGGCATTTAAACGGCCACCGCACGCCAAAGAAGCCTTCAAAAAAAAAAGGGAATAGGCCAGGCCTTTCCCCCCAACATAACTTCTTAGCACTTTTACCTTAAATTTCCCAAATTTTTTATGCCAGGGTCATCTGCTGCGAAAGGCTCATAACACCACGCCCTCCGCCAGAGAAAGTAAAAAAGGAAAAATATTTTTAAAAAACATAGGGAGGGGCCCCCCCCCGGCTCTTAAGGGCCGGGTTTGTTTTGCTTTCCCAAAGGACCAAAAAAACCCCCCTGGGTACCCAGAATTTCTGGAAATCTCCACCCGCGTCCCAGCGGGAAAAAATGATAGGGCAAGATCCTGTTTTTTTCCCTATACTGCATGGCCCCGGGGGGCTTTTGCCTTTTTTGGGGTCACCGCACCTGGCCCTGCCAGCCGGGCCATTCTAAAACCCTCCTTCCACCTTTTCTCTACTTTTTGTGTTTTATGCTTTGCAAAATAAAATTTGGGTTTATTAGCCAATGTACTGCTTGGTTTTGGTCCCCTTTTAGAATAAGGTTTTCGTAGAGGTTTTGAGAAAATGCTTGTTCAGGTAAGTTTGGGATCGTCACAAGGGGTTTGGGGGGGGCCCCCAAGGGCTATACTCCCTAAACATCACCTGCTATTTAGATTTTCAGTGCCACCCCATTTTGCCAAAAAACTCTATAAATCGAGGCTGGAAAGGAGGAATTTTCCCGCCTTTTTGCAACTGCCTACCCCCGTACGGGGGAAGGTGGAGGCTGCCCTTTTAAACCCCTTTCCCTTTTTCCTTTTAAATATAAATTTTTCACTCTCTTGCGTCTCCTCTCTCAGGGATGTATATTATTTCCTTTGGTATAAAAATCTTCTCGCTCCAAACAGTCGCCTCCCGTTGGGGACCGAAAGGAAACCGGGCGAAAGAAGACGATTTCCTATCCGGGGTCCTTTTGCAGACGTAAAACCCCAAAGGCAAAACCCCCTGGGGCCCTTTTTTTGGAGGGGTCACCACTTGGGTCAAGGGTGCCCTTAATTTTTTTTTAAAAATGAAAGGTATTTACTGGGGACGTTTTCTCCTAGGGGGTGGTTTCTGCCCCCTTTGGTTTTTTTTGTCATTTTGCCTACCATGCAAGACTAAGGTGTTGGTTTTCCCGGCGCGACTGCCAGGAGGGGCATCCCCAGGTATTGGCTGGCCTCCCTTTGGAGGCAAAATGGGGGCTTTTTTGGACCCCGAATGGCCATCCGGGGGTAATCCCTAGTCCGACCACTTACCATTCCAAAAGGGTCACTCAGGGCCCCCACTCCCCCAATTTTCTAAGGGGGGGGCGAGGGCGCCTCGACTAGAGTGTTCTCAATCCCGAGATGTTTTTCCTAAACATGCCGATCATAGGTTTTTTGGCCAAAAAACCCCCCTGAAAAAAACGAAAGGGGGATGGGAAAATAAAACTTTTCCCCTTACAATCCTTCACTTGACAAGGGTCGGGGCCCCCGTTTTTCCACCCCTGCTTGCTCGCTAGCGGGGACCTTTTGGTGGCTTTCAATCGCCCCCACCATGAAAGTTTAAGCAGCTTGGGTGTGGGTGCCTAAGGTCTGAAAAGGGGCCAAGGAAACCTATTTAAATTTTAAAAAATAAAAAGGGGGGATTAGGAGCCGTGTTTCATTGCAAAATAATGACTAGCACCTGAAAAGGAGCAGCGGTTCCGAGGGCCCCCAAAACTGGAAAAAAAGTCCTTTGAGCATGGTCGGGGCCTGTCCCCCCCAGGGGGGCCCTGATAATGGGTTTCGCTTAACCTACCTGAGAGGCACATCACCCACCGCCGGGACTGAAACAGCTCGCTTTTCGTCGCCCCCTTTTGCCTGCGCCTTTTGGCCCTTCGTCGTTTCCCCCCTTCCTTCCTGCCCTTCCCTTCCTTCCCCCCCGGGCCCCTTCCCCGGCCGGTCCCCGGCCATACACCCTTTCCTTCCCTCGCCAGTTTTCCCCGCCCTAATCAAGAGCCCTTCCGAATAAAGCTGACTGAGAAGATCCACCGGCAGTTTTCTTGGGGCCGGGGGACCGCAGAAGTAACCTAGGGGCTTCCTTGAAAATTTTAAACAAATTTCTAAACCGTTTTTGGGGCCCCAAAAGTTTACTAAAAAATTCTTTTTTAGAGATAGTCCACGAATTTTTTTTTGCCTTAATGGGCCCTGGGCAGTCTCCTTAATTTGGCAAAAAAACCAGCTCAAAATAAAACAAATTAAAAATTTTTTTTTTCAAATACAAAAATTTTAAAAATAATTGGTTCCAAAAAATCGGTTTTAAAAAAATTTGTTTATATATCCCACTATAAAATTTTTTAAAAATTTAAAATTTAATTGTTTTAAAGGGCTTTTTTTTTTGGGGTAAAAACAAACACTTTTTCTTTTTTTGAATAAAATGGCCCCCAAATAGATGAAAAAACTGGAAAAAAGAAAAAATTTTTGCCTTTTAAAGTTTTCTACAAACATTTTTTTGGTGATTACTCTGCTTTTAAATTAGGCGTTCCAAGCACACACTAAAAACGCAGGAAGGGCCTAAAAGTATAATTATAAAAAAAAATAATAATAAAAATAGGAGAAGTCCCCAAAAAAGCACTTTAAAAGAAAAAGTAAATTGTTTCATTATAACAGAAAAAGGGAAAAAAACCCCCCACGGTACAGTTTTTCAAAGGGTAAAACCCGGGCAGGGGGAAAAAAAAATTTAATTTAAAGTGCCGGGAAAATGTAGGCAGCTCAAAAATGTTTTCCCAAGCAGAACGGTTTGAATAAAGAGGATCGTCTACGGACCCCGCATTCCCGGACTCGAGCACACTCCCTTTCATTTCCTTTCTTTTGATGCATGAGCCACAGAGGAGTTATCTAAAGAAAAAATATGTTAAGTGAAATTTTCAGAAACTAAATAGATACAGAATGAGAATCTAGTTCCAAAAACCCTTTAAATATTTTGCTTCATTTACTTATTTTTTGGCAGTCCTTCGCACATGGTATAGATATATGAGAAGTACACTTTTGTGGTGTCCACTTCATTAATTCTGCTTGTCCTTCACGAGTCACCACTTCAGAGTTATTGCTAACATTTGTTTAGCTCTTTCTAAAGGGGCCAGGCAGTGTCCCAGGCCCCACGTTCATTAAATCCTCATATTAATTTTGTAGCATACGTAAACTTTATTTCTCTTTTATACATGATGAGGTCATGACACCCAGTTTCTTCAGCCTGATTTCCCAAGCACGGGCTTCAAAGCAAGAGGTCCACATCTCAATCTCTAGAACTGGGGAAACACCCATTGGACTGGATCTTGGGTTCAATTAAGAGTCCCGGTGTGAAGCTATTACCTGATTGTTAGTTGAACCCTGAATCCAATGACAGTGTCCTTATAGGAGACAGAAGAGGAAGAGATGTTGGCAGTCAGGAAACGTTCTGTATGGGAGAGGCTGAAACTGAGGAAAGGCAAAGAAAAGGAACAGAAAATAGGAACGGCAAAAGGGAAAATGGACCCCCTCCCCATAGAGTTTTGGGAACCAGACAGCCTTGCCAACACCCAGACTTTCAGCCTTCAGAACTATGGGAAGACATTTCTGTTGTTTGGCTGCCAGCAGGTGCAATTGTTAAAGGGAACCCAAGAAAAAGAATCAACCACCCCAACTTGTTTGCCACAGCTGGAAAAAAAGCATCTCTGGTGGCCATCTTCAATTGTTTCTGTAGTTACCAAGGCTTCCATGTGCGAGGCAAGTACTGTGCACTGACTCCACCACAGCCCCCACAGGGATCTCATGTTTTAATCTGTGGAATGACCCAAATTCCTACCTTCTTTCTGTGTGTACCATGAAGTCACCCTCTGTAGCTGATCCTTGATAATTCAAGTTTCATCGAAGTCTGCAAAGCCGGCTCCTAGGATGCTTCTGTTCCACCTCCTACAAAGGCATGCTACACTTGCAACCAAGAAACAGGTGTTTCCTTATCATAGGATAGTTCATACATGCTGAAATTATCCAAACTACATGGAAAGGATTTATACCTGAATTACATTCTGGAAAGTTCCTAATGTCTTGACCACAAAATAATTCGTATTCTATGTGAATAGGTACTTGCATGTGCTTTGAAATTGCCAAATATACACAATGCTTCAAATAACCATATGTGATTGGGGGTTTATCAAGTTTTGGAAAAAGTTTCATCTTTTTTGAATAGTTTCTGTTTGTCCCTCCACATTACTCCCAAACCAGCACTAGATCCCCCTGCTGAGAAAGAACCACCCCAAAAGCCCCTCATAATTGATTTTAAAAAAGATTTTTTTTGGACTTCTTAGCTGATGATATTTAGTGAGATTGTGGGTTTCACCCATTGTACCGGATGTTTTTTTGCCCTGAGGAGAGTAACTTTATGGTGGAAAGGTGATTTGGGGAAGGGAGTTGAGGGATGTTTCTCTTCCCCTCACTCTTTGCTACACTACCCCTTGTCTGAGCCCTTTTTTTCTTTCAGCCTTTGGGATAACTTACTTCTCACTATGAACCTGGTACTTCTTATTACTTATTGTCCCCCCCCAATACCTCCCTAAAAGGCCCCATAAAAAACTTTTTGTACATTTTCCCCCATCAGACCCTCAATGAAAAAAGCCAAAATATGGGTAATTTCTTCCCGTAAAAAACAAATCTGGATTTTCTAAATACAGAACTTTCAATTAATAGACAGATGTGGGTCCCTCCCCCCCCAAAAAGAATAAAAGAAACGTTAGTCACGGGATGATTTTTTCCTCTTGGACACTTTTTTTAGAAAAACTGAGCTCTCCACTGAATGATAGGTTCCCAAAAAACCCGTCATCGCCATCAGCAACGCACTCAGGGGAAGGGGAGGCTACGCCCAAAAAGCAGGGTGTGTTTATAGCAACTGAGGGATGGAGGTACGTAAGAACTTTAGGAATTCTCCATGTCCATGTGTTTGACAATTTGGGAAGAGAGGCGCCGCGTGCTGTGGTAGGGGAGAATCTGACACTGGCTGTAGTGATTTCGCAGGTCCTGGGGAGTGGGGACCTCACAGTTGAAGTTGAATAAGAAATCTGTGTCATACGTTACAGATACGGCAGGTTAAGGAGTTCATTTCACTGTATGTCCTGTACTATGTACAACTATCACACAATTATGCATTTGAGTATATTGACCACAACAATGAAATTGGGTTTTTTATGATATCTGTGAATATTTATTTATTATTTTTGAAGGGGACAGGTGTTTCCTGAGAAAATGTAAAAATTCTCTTGTAAAAGCTACGTGGATCCCCTACCGGGAAAGGATATTTTTATCAGGGTGTTTAAATACCCATATTCTTTGACTTTTCCAAAGCCATTAAAGAACTTTCATAAGAAAATAATCCTGGTTATGGATGTAGATTGTATACATGGAGCATCATAGCTTATACTTTTTAAAGATAGAAACCCAACCTTCAACCACAAGATTGATTTAAACCGACTATAGACAATAAATACTTTAAATTTGAGGATATTGAAATGCCTTGGGAAACTATTTAATCTTGAAGGTTATAAGCGAATAAATAAGAACAGCACTTATGAAAGAAAACAGTCTACCAAAAACAACAAAGAACATGGAACTGCAATCCAGCCTATAGCATACTTCCCATTTATCTCAGGACCTCTGACCTGGCTTTCTTTATTTCAGTCCTGTAGGCACGCCATCTAGACCCACCAATTTTGCCACCCAAAAACGTCGCTTACAAAAAAAATCAAAATGTTGAAGGGGTTTTATTATAGAATTTTTTGGGGACTTTCTTTTTTTTTACCTATACTTTTGTCAGGTTTAAAAACCATTTTTCTTTAGACAATTAAATTGTTATTTTCAATAACATTAAAAAAAAAAAAAAAAATTCAAAAACTTCAGAAAAAAGTAAAAATTTTTAATTTTTTTTTGGGGGAAAAATAGGAAGAAATTTTAAAAAAAATGGAAAAATTTCTTCGGGCACCAACCAATCCAGGAAAAAAAATTTTATAATATTTCTCCAAAAAATTAGCTTCAATTTAAAAGAACCAGATTTACAACAACCCGCTTTACCAATCTCCACCCTTACTGTAAAAGAAATGAATGAGATATAAACCCCCTTTTCAGCTGGCCAAGTTCCTTTTGAAACACCTATCTTCTTCCAAATACATTTCCATCCCCCTTTCTTCCAAATTTGAAAACCTCCTAGGTTTTTATGAATCCTTCCCCCAATGGAACAAACTGTAATCATTGATCAAAATCCCAACTTTTCAAAAAATCCCATCCCCCAAAATTTTTGAGGGTATTCTTTTTTCACACAAAAGTGCTGACCAGTGGTAAAGACCAAAACGGGTCTCCATTTTGAAGGAAATGGAGATAGACATCTCTGTAAAACAGAACCTTTAATGTAAACATGACAAAGAATTAAAGCCCTAACACTCTCATTGTTCCTTTATCAACAAAGGCAAAAGATAGTGGGGAACTTGCAGAGAAAGGAATGTTTGAAAAAGATACTAAAAATAAACGCACACATGAGATGGGACATTCTGGACAGGTTTCTGAATATATCATCAAGTTACCTGGGAAGAAAGTTAAAAAAAAAAAACTTTTGTGTTTAAAAATAAAAGCATTTTTGGTGGGAAGAACAGGGAGACAGAGGAGCCACCTTTTTGTAATTTAAAGCTGTAGTGAAATTTCTGTGAACGGGGCCGACAGTAACCCGTTTTTTGCATCAAAAAAGGGGAGTTTACTTAGAGAAAATCTTGTCATGTGTTTCCTTTTTTGGGACATGGTCCGTTTGGGGTGAGAGTTAAAAAAACCCCCGGGTTCCCGGGTCCCGGGCCCTTCCCTTTTCCCCAGCCCGAGAAGAGACATGTGGCCTATACTTAAAAAGGAGGAAACTCAATTTCAGAAGAACCCAAAGCCTTCTTCCAAGCCCGCCAGGAAACCCAAATTTCAAAAACTTCGAGTAGCTTCTACCTTTGGGGGCACATCAGAATTAAACTATTTTAAAAAAGTTTCCCCAAAAACAAAATTTTAAAGTCCCAAGGAGGAAAAGGGTGAAAAGAATTTTTTCCAAGTCTTTTGTACTGTTGACCAAAATTTTTTTTGGATACCGCAAAACCTAAGTAAGTTTCAAAAAAGAAAATGTTTTTTTGCCCTCTGTTTCTGGGAAAACTCAAAAAGGGGGGGGGGGGAGTGGGGAAAACAAACTGTAAGGGCCTTTTTGTTTTGGGGGTACCTCTTTTAGGGTTTTTATATTTGTGTTTAAAAATTAAAAAAAAATTTTAAAATCCCCAAATAGTTTTACATAGACGGGGAAATAAAAAAATGTCTTATATTCCCCAGACTAAAATTTTTCCCAAGCCAATTACGTAAAAGAATTCAAGCCTTTCCATACCCAAAATTTTTTCATGACTAAAGAAGGGACAGCGTCCATACTTTTGTTTTGTTAGATTTGAAAAATTTTTGACAGCAAATGGAAGACAGAAAAATTATTTAAAAAAAAAAATTTTAAAAAAGCATCCAAGGGGAAATAACCAAAGGAGAGGGTTTGGGGAATTTTTTTACTCTACCCATTAGCAAAATTTCCTTTGGTTCCATTTTTTGTTTAATTTTGCACAGCAAAAACCCCAAAGAACCAAAAGGGGGAAAAACCCTTTAAA
>JAJTUV010004850.1:0-14815 GCA_021653895.1 Mastomys natalensis
GAAGTAATGCTTCACACTAGGGACCATGTAGTCACCTCCTGGTCATCTGAGGTTTCTAGAATCTGTGAATGTGTGTGCAGAGGAGTGAGGAACATATGATTGTCTGGAGTGGATTTTCGGGAGGATGTTTTTAATAAGATTTCAAATGATGCCAGTGCAGCTGCTATTTCAATATGGATTGCTATGATAAAAGGAGTCAGACATCCAGGGTCAAAATTTTATTTCTTCCATTTGGAGAGGTACAAACTAATGGAATAAAAACCATTCCAACTGTGACACAGTTCTCAAAAAAGATACAGTTGTCTCCTAAGACAGAGCTGAGAGAGGAACCAGCGTTCAATTCTTTCAAGACACTAACATTGTCACTGCAATGTCCTATTACAATGTATAAAATAGGAGCATTGCAGATCAGTTACAGGCTGAAAGAGCAGCTTCTGGTTTAAGACAATGGATGAATTAAACACAAGTCAGCAATGGTTTTGCTGTAGGGAATGTCCAGTCTGCATCACCACCTAGGGGCGTGGTCAGCTGAGTCACTATAAGACACCCAGATTGGCAATCAGAGATGCAAGCACTTGTTGTTTTCACTGAGCTAAGATGGTGCTATCTGGATCCTGGTGGATCCTGACTGTCTGTCTTCTGTTCTGCTGTTGTGATGCCAGGTCAATAAGGAGTGAGAACTACAGCCAGAATCCCTCCAACTACTCCTCATGTGCTTGTCCAGACAAGGTGAGTGATCAGTAGATGGCCATAGGACAGGTGACCCTCTGCCATTCCCACCTGTGTTCACATCTGCAAAGCAGGAGCCGTAAGGGCAAGTATTTGGGATTCGGAAGCTCATCTTCATTGGAAGGAAGGCAATCCTGTGTTCTTAGTGAGCTCTCAGGGAGAGCTTCGCACTATTGGGCTGTGTGCTGTATTTCTTAAATCCTAGCAGAGGTGGATTCAGCCTACAGCAGCTCACAGTCAGACCAGCTTGTCACTGAAGAGTTGTGCTGCACACTCAGGAGTTCATTCCTTCTCACACTTACCTCACAGCATTCACTACACCTGAGCTTGAAGTAGACCAAATTCTTTACACTTATGTAACTTGCTTTCAGTTGGGAAACACAATATAAAGAAAAAAAGGGAAATGTGTAGACAAAAACCATTTAGAAAAGCAAGTGAGTTTTCTGTAGATGGCCCACCATTTTACGTGGCTTTGATGTGTGTGCTCTATGAGGCAGGACCCCAGGGACTTGATCCCAGGATTGCTTCTCAATGCTGATAAGCCACTCCTGCCACTATTACAGAGCCTGATAATTCCTAAGCATCAGTCCACTCTATTTTGCAAATTTCCTGCTGATGAATATGAAGATGCACTTATATATAATGTTGCTATTTAGATATATTAATGACTGTAGAAATCCTGATTTGAGTAAAATAATTTTAGGATGAAATTTTAAAGAAATGATTTTAGTTATTTCGCCAGCATTATATGATAAATTAGAATCAAGAATAGAATGTACCCACTATCATAGAAAGTAAATAAAAGCTGTGTTATGAGGAATACACTGAGCTTTCATAAATTGCACTAAGAAGAGACATAGGCTTGGACAGATCTGTGACCAAGAAAAAGCATTAATTCCAAGTCAAGTCCAAGAATGAGGCCTCAGGTTTGCACTATGATAAAGCAAGGCCATATGGAATTGTTGCTTGGAAATTATGAAGAGTTTATATATAACTCTGTTTTGTGTACCATTTTATCTTTGATGTAATTTTATTATTTACTTTTGTTTAAGAAACTATAAGAAGACTGAGAGCAAAAAATAAAGCATGGTTGTTGGGGCTATGCTCCATCTACCAAGTGTGTGTGTGTGTGTGTGTGTGTGTGTGTGTGTGTGTATGCATATGTATATGTGCACATACAAACATATGTAAGTACACGTGTATGTAAATTAGTATGTGTGTGCCATGGTGAAATTGATGAAAGAGTTTATAGGGCCCAGGGGTGTGTGTGTGTGTGTGTGTGTGTGTGTGTGTGTGTGACATTTTCTTTCTCTCTGGCTCATGAAAGGTAAGTAAGGAGTAAATGTCCAAGAAACTAAGTTTCTTTTCTTAATCCCCTACTGGTATCAGCTGGAGTCAATTAACAAAAAACAATCAGCTTTTGGCTCCAGAATAACAAGAGAGGGTTTAAATTGACGGAGGAATCATCTTCTTCTTTTGCTGCACCCCACCTCAGTACCTGAATGTCATGATGGGACCTGGCAACATTTCAAACTGTGATGTGTGCACTGGAGACACACATGACACCTTTAAGAAGATAGAGCCTGAGGTGTGAGCTTGTGCTTGTAATCAATTAGGACAGAGTTCACCCAGAAAGTGACAACTGAGTCATGAACAGAGCTGAAGTGGATGAGGGAAGTTGCCATATGGATGTGGACAAAGGAACAGCAGATGCAAAGGCCCTTAGCTTGGTATACAATTGCCCAGATCAGTGTAGCAGGAGCAGAGGGAGAAAAGAAATTGAGTGTAGACACGTTATGCTGGGGATTTTGATTGTAAGGACTCGGAATTGGAGTAGGAACTTGTGAGGAGATGGGTAGCAGAATATGCCTACTTTCCATGTGTAGAGAATTGTTCTGAGCCCATTGTGGCAGATAGAGCCTGTAGAGAACTAGATTATGGAAGTAATTTCCCAACAAACAGGTGGCAAAGAAGGAGGATTTCTGCACATTTGAAAACCTGACTTATCTACATAGCAAGATCAGATCACCCAGAGCTACATGGGGAGACCAATAAATAATAATTGTATTTAGCTAAAATTTAAAATGAAATTAGTGATTCTTTCTATTTGTGACACTAGATGGTCATGCAGACCCTTCAAGTGAAACAAAAGCTGTGGCTGTCATTAGAGAGAAAGGGATTGAGGAACAGAGTCATAAAGATTACAAGGATTGTAGGCTGCTTATCAACAGAAACAACATGAGGACCTTGATAGGACTGGATTTATTAGCTATAAAGGTTCATTTTCTTGGAAAATCTTTTTTTAAAAGATTCCCAGTGTAAGCTTTAGCTTAGTGGTCTTTCTGATACTCTCTGCCATCATCCTGTAGCTAGTTGGTTGTTTCTTTGTCTTGTGATAAAGTCAAGAGGAATCAGTGCCAAGTAAGGTCCATAGACAGTAGAAAGGAAGGAGAGAGACCCTATGGGATCAGGCATTATGATTAGAGGCATGAGAACCTGTCGGCTTGTCCTACTAGTGTCCTTTTTTGTTTTAATTGTTTTGTTGAGAATAAATTATAGATGTCACAGGAGCTGAGAGGGGCAACTACAGATATTAAACACCAGAGATGCCTGTGGCTCAGAGCTGTCATTATAGTGTGACAGTGATTTCCATGGGATCAAAATACTGGGATTAAAATCATGGGAGTTCACCAGAGTAACAACTGGGCAGAGTTGAGGTGAATGAGGGAAGATGCCATATGAATATCTTCTCAAAGGAATAGTAGAAGAAAAAGCCCTGAGCCAGGCATATAACTGTCCAGATCAGTGGAGCAGTTATATTAACAGCTGTGTGGTACCATGAAGTATGGAGAAGTGGTGGAACTTTGACATATATTGAGGGTGACAGCACAGATTTAGGTATGGCATGAGAGCCAAAGGAGGCAGAGGTGGCACCACAGTTGTGGGCTTGGACAATTAGAAAGTAAAATTCTTTTTTACAAAGATGGGTAACTTGGAGGGTGAACAAATTGAGGAGTATTTGGTGTGTGTATATGAGGGGCAAGAGGGGAAGGAAGAGAGGAACAAAGTGTAGGATTGGAGGGAGTAACAGAGAGAGTGTGAGAGGGAGGGAGAGAAAAGAGGGGAGTAGGAGAGAGAGGGAAGCAGTGAGGGAGGGAGATAAACACAGAGAGAGAGAGAGAAGAGAGAGAGAGAGGAGAGAGAGGAGAGAGAGAGAGGAGAGAGAAGGAGAGAGAGAGAGAGAGAGAGAGATCATTGTATTAAACAAAAACAATTGTCACAAGTCAGTCACCCCAGCTCTGGGGAGGGAGAAGCAGGAAGATCCTGAGTTCGTTCCAGGCCATCCTGAAGACATTGCCAGACACTATGACACACAATCTCAAACTGGATTCAGTATTGGTTTCTACTTAAATTACGGTTTTTTTATTGTTGTTTTGTTATTGATTTCGTTAGTTTGGGCTTTCAAGTTTGTGTGTGTTTGTGTGTGTGTGTGTGTGTGTAGGACAGAACATCTAGAGATCTGACAACAATTTTTAGGATACATTCCTTTTCTTCCCCTATATGGGTCTTGGGGATTGAATTCAGATCCTTATGCTTGCCAGCAGAGGTACCATGCCAAACTTGCCTATTGCCTTCCTTAATCCCGTAGCCCATAGTAACCTACAATTTTCCATGTAAACTCTTGGTCCTCTTTCCTCTGCATCTTAAGTACTGGGATTAAAATCATGGGAACTAGGACTGGTAATTTTGATTTTTCGAGATATTGTCTAATGTAGCACAGGTTGTCCTTCATCTTGATATGTAGCCAAGGATAATGTTTTCATTTTCCTTTATCTCTATTTCATTTTTCTTTTTTTGTTATTTTATGTTAAGACATAATCTCCCTCACTGTATAGCCAAGGCTGTGTTGTAACTCACTATGTAGTCCAGGCTAGCCTCAAATCCCCAGTGATCCTTTTGCTCCATCTTGTGAGTACTGGGATTACAAGAGCCACAAATCCAGGGTCCCAGAGGTAACCTTGAACTCCTGATTTCCTGCTTTCCAAGTTGCAGGGTTATATATAGCTTCCAGTGCTCAGTCTGGAATCCATGCTGACTTTGAATTAAGGATCCTGTGTCCCACTTCTGGATGGTTGAGATTACTAATATGTGAGGATATATGAGGCACACCAAGTTTTGGATACTGTAAATCTGATACTGTTTTCAAACAACTGGGAGGTGACACAGGATTATTTGCAAAGGTGAGGAATTTAGTTCAGAGTGCTGGGACTCTTGCTAATTTAATGTCCTGTCCTGTTATAGGATAAAGTCACCCCAGGAGTGGCTATGCCAGGAATAGGAACACCTCAGCTCTTGGAGGTGGAGTGACCAATCAGAAATCAGCCAAGGAAAGACAGTGAGAGAACATCCTGAGGGGTGGAGGGAGGTGAGGAGAGTTCAGTGTCCTGGAAGTCACTGAAGAAAATGTTCCCTGAAGAAGGAAGCAAGCCAAGAGTATTGTTCTCACACCTGCAACTACAGGGCTGAGGAGACCCAGGAAGTTAGATGGCAGCAAGTTCAAGGGAGATTTGATTATCTGGTCAGTAATGAGATTGTGGTAAATCCCTGAATAGTCTTGCGTGATACCCAACCTAAAATGAATCAATCAGACAAACTAACAAAAATCACAACAACAATCAACTCTGCTCTAGACAAAACAGGAAGAAAGAATTCTTTTATTTCTTCTGGACATTAAGCTCACAAACATGTTTTGCAAATTGTCCCTTTATTCTGGAGGCTGGCCTCTTCATCTAGCTTACAGATTCCTGTATTGTGGGTTGATGCCCAATAGGAGGTTATCAGACTGAATGTAGGGCTTGAGGAAAATATGGCAATAATATTCTGGACACACAATGAACAAACATTAATTCAAAATCAAGAGAGAAGTGAATCTAGTTGTCCTGTCAGTAT
This sequence comes from Mastomys natalensis, assembly GCA_021653895.1. NCBI lineage: Eukaryota > Metazoa > Chordata > Mammalia > Rodentia > Muridae > Mastomys > Mastomys natalensis. Next base: position 5,680 of record JAJTUV010004850.1, read on the forward strand.
GTGCACCTTCCACTCCAATGGAGCCTTGGTTCTGAACACCAAACACTTGCAATGTGCATTCATTGCACATGCTGTCCCATCAGGAATGCCAACAAATGCTGCCTCAGATCCTCTGCTCCAGGCCATGGTATGTTATGAACTCCAGATATTTTGTTGTGTCTACAATGTTTATATTCTTTTAGAAACAGTTGTTTAGTTATAAGAATCAAGGTCTTGTAATATTTTCTTCAGTGTGTAAATACCAAATTAATGACTCTTTCTATTATACTGTCTTGTAATGTTGAATTTTATGAATTACTGTGGTGGGGCTAGACAAATGGCTCATTCATCAAGTAAATTGAGGACCTGGGTTCAGTTCCCCGTAATGCATAGCAGCTATAACTGTTTTTAACTCCAGTTCCAGGGGACCTGAGATCCTCTTGTGGCCACTATGGTTACAGGATACAAGTAGCACACAGATATATACAATGGAAAAATATCCATATATAGTGAGAAATTTTTGTTTGAAAAGCACACAAATATCATGGGAATATATTTTCATTTTTCCCTGGTGGGGGATATGGTTCTGCTTCAGATTGTCTATAGCAGCTGACTATGATTTACTTCTTGCTCTATCAGGGGCATGAATTTCTCAACTGCAGATACTTTCTGTTTGTGTGCCCATTTCTGGAATTTTGGGTGAAATCTCAGGTAATATAACTACTAAGGCATTCAGCAGTGGTGTGGGGTGGTGATCACTATTAGTAGCTGTTGTTTGCTGTTGTCAAGTTCCTGTGCAAAAGTGAAAGAAAAAATTAGATGTCTTGATAGTGAAGATCAAAATGTTTCTAAGGAACTAAACATCCCCAAACTAACAGGAAGTTGTCTAACAATAATGCTGCCCTCTTTCCCTCTATCATTTTTTCCTCTCACATCTGGTGTTTGAGGGATCAAAGAGTATCTAAAAAGGAAGGTCCCACTTTGACAACAGAAAGAACTCACAAAGACCAGCTACGCCCATATATAAAATAAAATATTAAATAAAACTTTTAAAAGTAATGTTTTGATTCATGAATTTCTATTATTCATTTTGTTAAGTAGATGTAACATTTAGTATGGATAACATGGAATGACGTTTCAAATGGAAAAAACCTGGAATTTATGTCTAATTTCTAGACATTAACAAAGACATTATGGAGGTAAGATGCCAGCTTGTTGCCTGAGGGATTTCCTGAGGGGTTTGATAGACAGTGCTATGTGAATGCTTCCCCTTACAAACCATCTCCACATTGATTTGTTGTACTTTGTTTTGGGATGGAGGATTTTGCTATGTAGCCCAGTCTTGCTTAGTTTAGAATTTGTTCTTCCTGCCCAGACTCAGGAGTGCTAGAATTGCAGGTTTGTGCATTCATGCTCATGAACTTTAATGGACATATGATGGTCTCAGCTTGTATGCGTGACTTTTCCGTTGCAGTGATAAAAACAACATGATGATAAGGAACTTATATAGAGTTTATATGGGCTTATGGTTCCCAAGCTATAGAGTTCATCATGGCACAAAGGCATGACAGCAGGAGAAAGAAGCTGAGAGAGCACAGCTTCAACTGCAAGCAGGAAACAGGAAGACCAAACTGGAAGTTAGAAAAGGCTGTAAACCTGAAAGTCTACCTAGGATATACTTCTTCCAGAAAGGCTACACCTGCCTATAACATCCGCAAACTGCACCACAATGGGGGATCACATTTCTAAATTCCTGAATCTAAGGGAGACGTTCTCCTCAAACATCCACATGACCTAAATCAGCAACACTCTTAGAAAAGATCCATTACCAACAGTCCCATCCTGTGTTATCTCACTGCTTGTTTTTTTAGGATGTGAAGAACAGAGTCCTTGTATCACCTCCCATGTATCTATGATTCTTGCTAAGGATCCTGAGTTGAGACACGGCTACATTGTTTTTAAAGTCTCTGAAGCACTCAAGTTTTCTGTGTCATGTTTCATGGTAACACTTCATGGAACTAATATTCTTTTATTCAAATAATTTGACTGTAATCAATTTGAGATCCTTCCATATCAAATGAAAATAAATTATCCTTAAGATATCCTGTAAGCTTTGTGGAACTTTATTTTTTTAAGCTTTTGTGTGTCTAAATGTGTGGTGTGTGTGTGTGTGTGTGTGTGTGTGTGTGTGTGTGCCCCGTTGTACTGTATCGATGTACAAATGTTGGCATGAGATTGGAAGTCAGAGGTTAATGTTGGGTGTCTTCCTCAATTTGCTCTCTACTTTCTCTTTAAGAAAAAATAATAATTTTTTGTCAATCTGCATTTGTTCCTTAACACTGGGGATATCAGTAATAACCAGCCAGCATCTCAGGAGAGACAAGAAGCAATGGGAGGATCTCTACCCTGACTAGGACAACAGATTTTGTGGGCTCTGGCTGGACAGGAATGGCCAAACTGATACAGTTCTCACAGGGGTAAGCTGGGGCATCAGGTGTCCATCCATATCTCTGCTACCTCAGCAGTCCCAGAGCTAGTGGTGGCAGGTGGTTAGAAAAACCCTTAGCCAGAGCAACAAGGGGAATGGTGGGAGGTGGCTGCAATGAACAATAAATACAAAGGCATCCCGTAGCCACAGCAGCAAACAGCCTGTGGCAGCCTGCTTGGCAGAGCCAGGGTCCAAAGATGAACACTTTAGGAGAGAAAACACTTCCCTGGAGTGTTTTCGCTCAGTAAGACAGGCAGGCACCTCAGATGATTCTTGGTGAAATAACATGTGCACATTATTCCTTGTGGACAAGTTCCTTATAAATATATTTTTGGGGTGGAGTGGGATCCAGAGTTGATTCTTCCCCTTGACTCAGTCTGAATATAGGGATGCATTATTTGCATGGGAAAGGACTTTAGGTGATGTCCTACATGACCGGTTTGTTTTGGTCCTCCTAGTGAGGTGTCACAGTTATGCCTCCCAGGACTGGTACAGGCAAGGCTGGGAGCTGGGTTGCACCTGCTTTTCTTTTGTTTTTTTCATTGAATATTTATTTATTTACATTTGAGATGCCATTCCCTTTCCGATTCCCCCCCACCCCCCCGAAACCCCTATCACATCCCCCACTCCTTTTGCTTTTTATACCATCTTTTAAATTTCATGCAAGTATTCAGGTCATTTCTAGGTTGAGGAACTAGCAATAAAAAGATGCAAAAAGTCAAGGAACAAGCAAGACAATAAGCACAAATAGTCACAGAACAAGCAAAGGCAATAAACAAAATTCTGTGAACACTCAGGTGATCAATGTTTGTAAGGACTTATCAAAATGAACAAACTATCTGAGCCAACTTCCCCTGTCCTAACCCAAAAGTCATTTTTATGTCTGAAGCCCACTTCCTTGTTCCTAAAATGTAGATTCTTCCTGAAATTACTTATAGAGGGAAACCTCCAACACAAAGAGGGAAATTATACTCTAGAAAAAGCAAGGAAAGTAAACCTTCGCGCAACAAACCAATAGAGATAGTCACACAAACATAACTCCAACTCTATTAAGAAAAATAACAGTAAGCAACAAACACATTTCACTTAATATCTCTAACATCATTGGACTCAATTTCCCAATAAAAAGACATAGACTAATGAAACTCGACATGTAAACAGGATCAGCATTTTCCTATTACAAGAAACACAATTCAGTGACAAAGACAGAAAAAATTTAAAATAAAGACTCAGAATAAAAGACTGGGAAAACAATTTGACAAACATAATGGTCCCAAGAAACAAGCTGGAGTAGGATTCTTATATTGAATAAAATTGATTTCACCAAAAGTTATCAAGAAAGACAAGGATGGACACTTCAATACTTCTCAAAGGAAAAATCAACCAAGATGAAATCTCGATTCTGAACATCTATGCACCAAATGCAGGGCACCCACATTCATAAAAGAAACTTTACTAAAGCTCAAAGGCACACATTGCACCTCACACAATAATAGTGGGAGACTCACACCTCACTCTCAGCAATGGACACACATGGGAACAGAAACTACACAGAGACACAGTAGAACTAAGAAAGTTATAAACCAAGTGTATTTAGCAGATATTTATAGAACATTTCATCCAAAAAACAAAATGAATTATACCTTCTTCTCAGCACCTCATGGTACTTTCTCCAAAACTGATCATGTAATTGGATCACAAAAGAGTCCTCACAGATAGAAGAAAATGAAATAATTCCATGCATCCTGTCAGATCACCATGGACTAAGGCTGGTCTATCAATAATGATAAAAATCAATGGAAAGCCCAGATACAAGTGGAAATTGAACAAAGCTCTACTCAAAGATAACTTGGTCAGGGAAGAAATAAAGAAAGAAATTAAAGACTTTTAGAATTTAAGAAAATGAAGACAATCAATCATACCAAAACTTGTGAGACACAATGAAAGCAGTCCTAAGAGGAAAACTCATAGCTCTAAGTACCTACAAAAAGAAACTGGAGAAAGCATACACTAGCAGCTTGACAACATCTGCTTTTCTTGATTATGAGATTTACCAAGGTTTTGACCTGCTTCAACATTACCAGTTCTTCCGTCTGGTGGGAAAGTCCCTTTCAATAGTTTTTTTTAATTTATTAAGTGTGTGTGTGTGTGTGTGTGTGTGTGTGTGTGTGTGTGTTGGAGTGGGCATGAATGCATGTGAGTCCAGTACCCCAGAGGGCAGAGGAGAGGCATGACCTCACCACAAGCTTCAGTTGCAAGAGATCCTTAGGCACATTGGAGATGCTTGTAATAGGACTTGAGTCCTCTCTAAGAGAAGAAAACACACTTGACCACTGAGCCATCACTCCAGAGACCTCCTGTCTCTACCTCCCAGTGCTGACTTTCCAGATTACTGATGTACTTGGATCTTTTTCTTTCCTTATGTTTTAAAGAAAAAAGGAATGAGCATGCAATCTAGGCACAGTTCTGCACACTTGCATTAAAACAATCAATGAATGAGACATCTCCACAAGCACTCTTGGTTTATTTTTTTATATAAAAATAGATGTATATTCAGACTTTTTGGGATGAAAGACATGTAACGTATAGTTTGGGTGTTTCCAAAAAAACATTAATGTGTGAAGTGACTGTTAACACATTCTATTCTGACAACCAGAAAACTGACAGCCACCTTTGATTTCTCCAAGAGTGCAGTTGCTCAGACATGCCCAATACCTCCCATGAAAGATCTGTCTCAGTTTCTACTAGAAATTTAGTAAGGCAACTCTCTGATTTTTTTAAAAAAATGATTTTATTACTTAATGTGTGTGTGCATGTTTTTCCTGCACACATCATTAAGAGAATGTCTGAATCTCTGGACTTATAGTTATAGATATGTTGGGAGCTGCCAAGTCAGTGCTTAGAACTGAACTGAAGACCTGTGGAACTTAATTAACTTATCTGAACTCTCAGAGCTGAGCTTTTCTCCGTGCCACCTTTGACTTCTTTATCCCCACTGTTCTCATTTTTAACCTATATCTACCAAATATATTGAATTTCTGCTTTCTCATTGAGATGCAGTCTTAGTTTTGTAGCCCAGGCTAGCCTCAACTCTAGCAACACTTCTTGCCCAGACATGTGAGTGCTGGATTATAAACATGTGCCATCACACCCAGCAACCCACACATTTAAAGAATAAGCTTAGTGGTTTGATTTCTCACTAAGATAGCAGCCCTTCTCAAATCCATTCTGCATTGTATTAAAACCATCGACCACTAATGAGGAAGTAGGTAGTTTTTTGGATGTCAGAGCTCTGTGGCACAGGTGAATCTTTTGGTGATTATCTCTCTCCAACATATTTGATGTAAGATGTTTCAGACATGTGGCAGGTAGTATGCAAAGAGCACACATGTTTTGCACATGTCTGCATGTGCCAGGGAGGACAGAAGAGGGTTGAGAGCCTCTGAAGCTGGAGGAATGCATCTGTGAACCAACTGATGTAGGTGCTGAGATTCTAATGTGGATTTTTATTAGAACTCTGCACACTCAATTTACAATCAGTCTCCAGTCCTGAAAAATATATTTTTCTTATGTTCATTTATTTATTGTGTCTTGTCATACATGTGCCACGGTGTTACTGTGAAGGTCAGAGGACAATTTAGGGAGTCGTTCTGTCTTTCATCTATATGGAACTCAGGGGGCTGACCTCAGGATGTCAGTCTTGACATCAGCTGACTTTACCTGTTGCACCATCTCCACACCCCAGGGGATGTTCTTAAATGCATTTCTTGGATTCTTGTGGAGGACAAGTGCAGGGGGCAAGCATAGAATCAGGAGACTAGTGAGAAGGCTTTTGAAACAGCTCAGGTCTAGATTGACAAGGAAGGCTGCTCTCAGCAGGATGGTGAGAAGGGGTCATATTTGTTGATTGAATGTGATGGCATGGAGACAGGAGTCAAGGATGACTCCAAGTTACTATGTGAGCATCACCTGAAATAGTACTGTCATTTTCAGAAACAGGAAGCTACTGGGGGAGTGACAGAGGGTACGTGTGTGTGTGTTTGTTCAGGAAAGCAGGTAACTTTGCTGTGAAGGACAAGGATGTAGACTCGATTTGTAAGCTTACAACTAGGGATGACAAACAATAGATCTGTACTTCAGACAGTTGAAGTATGTGTCAGAAGTTCAAGTGGCAACAAGGCAGGCTGTACTCAGATGTCTGCAGTGTTTTAATACCGTTTAATTTAATATTTATTATGGGAAAATTAGGAATTAATTCAAAAGCAGAGGTATTAGATGAAAATCTCTGTACTTACTTTCATCCTTTCTAAACATTTTTTATTTCTAGTCTGGAAAAATGACTTAGTTAGATTAAAAAAAGTGATTGCCCGCCTGAAGAGTGACATATACTGTCAGGTCCCTGGGGGAAGGAGGAGACCAACTCCAGAAGTTTGTTTCTCGGAACTGCACACATGTGCTCCAGCACTAATGATCACAAAACATTTTATCCATCTCTCTCCTAGTCTTCCTGGATTCAGAGTATTTAAAGCAAAGCCCAATATGGTGACCATAAAAAATTTGTCAGTTAAAGAGAAGAGCACATATAATGGCTAGTGGTGACACATCTTTCATCCTGGCAATCAGGACATGGAGGATCTGAATTCAAAATTAACTTTGGCTAAAAAGTGAATTTGATGCTAGCATAAGGATACAAAAAGCAGTGACACATACACACACACACACACACAACACACAACAGAAAATAACAAGGATCTAACATGGGTTAAATTTTAATATTTATTTGACACCTTGATGCACAGTTTGATCAAATTTTTCAACAGTAATTGGAGATGCTGAGTGTATCAGAATGCCTTTACAGTCTCGTGGACAGTACCAACTTAGATAGGACAAGTGATCATAGGCAGAGTCCATAGTGACCTGTCCCTGAACCTACACACAGGCTGATACCCTGTTCTGAAAGGTATCTGTACTCTCCCTGAAACTATGCTCTGTGCCATTCCCTTGCCCACATCCTGCCTTTTGTGTTTATAACCTCTGTGTAATAAAGTAAATTACAATGTGATTTAAAAACTAAATAAATAAAGAAAAAAAGACATGCTTTAATTCCAGGACTTGCAGACAGAGACACTCAGAACTGTGATTTTGAGGAAGCCTGGCCTACAGAATGATTTCAGGATTTATGATTACAGAGTAAGACCTTGTGTTAGGGTGTGGCTGAGTTGGGGAGCAATTCCAAATTGTAACTCCAGCCCAAGGTCCAAGACAATCTTGAAGCTTGGAAACATCTTGAACACGTAGTGCTCTGCATGTGTTCTTTTTTTTTTTTTTCCCCACGAGGACAGGGGAAGGATCGAACACGGGACGGACGCAGCGCCTCTAGCGACAGAGCGCGAGGCACTACAGCTATGTGCCACGCAAGCCGGTGGTTTTGTATGTATTCTGAACTCGTTTGAACACACAACCTAATGCCGAGAAGGCCAACTCTGTCTGCAAAAGAATACTTTAGTCTCATCCTTGTGCTACATAATCCCTCCCTTTCCTCTTTCCTTAGATTGGGAAAGGTTCTTAGTCTGTAAAGTGAAACATCCTTGATAGTGTGAGCTCTTCCCAAGGTCTCTGAAAAATAAACCTGCCTGCACTTTGTGTCAGGTATCCTGACTTCTTTTTCACATCCTTTCCAAACATGGTAATCAATCTGGGACAGGCCGCTTGGAGCAACCAAGGTGACCTCTTAAAATCAGGACCAAGTGGGTGCAGCAGGCATTCAGGGTTATCCTTGTTTCCCTGCCTGAGGTGTCCTGAGTTAGTCCTACCTGGGCTCTGAACCTCCTGTACGGTTCTAGACCTGTGCTTTTGAGGAATCCACTTATTCTCTGGAGTCATTTGTAGTTTTCTTCCCACATGCCCCCTAGTTAATTCCACTGGGATTAATCTTGTTATACCTCCCTCTTTTCAGAAATTTAAAGGTAATGCTCCATCATAGTCAGACAGGAGGCCATTTTCTGCCTGTGGTAATGATGTTTTTCTGTCAGGACATAATTTGGACTCCTCTTCTTATGTGCTCACTTTTCTCTTCAGAGAGGATCACCAGGTCTCTGAGTATTTTGTTTTAGGGTTGCCATCCTCTAAAAGTCTCCCTAATTTCTCACCCTTCTGACTTCTCAAATCTTACAGTTCTGCTATGAAAAAACAGGATTTCAGGCAGACTACAGGGGCCATCACCATTAAGAATTTTCAAGTTATTTTGTTAAACTAATGTTTGGTATATTGTTCGGCTATATTATGTTCATAAGCCATTTATTAAATTATTTGTATAGCTTTATAGTCTTTCAATTTTTCTTTTATGTGTAGACTGTTAATATTAGTGAAAAAAGACCCTTTTTTTTTTAAAACAGAAGGGGGATATGAAGTAAGAAACTTCTGGATTCTTTGGAGACTCAATTGTTTATATGTCACTTTTTGGAAACTGTATTATGAGAGGATGTTTTGCTGAAGCAGGACATGTGAGTGGATGCTTTAGATGAGTACACACATGTTCTTTGCTGAAGCCTGTCTTGTGAGAGGGAATATGATGTTTCGCTGGATTGGATGATTGAGAGGACTGGGAGATATAAATGCAACCCCACAGGCAGTGAGAGGAAGCTTTTCATTGAGTTCCCTTGCCCATTG